>LR537692.1:556648-758023 GCA_900883565.2 Caenorhabditis panamensis | reverse complement strand
GGAGTTCACACCCCTCTCGTTCTTTTTTGCTTCTTGGGCTCTGTTTGCGACCCATTGCTCCGGCTGGGAGTTTTTAACCCACTCTGTTTTTACTTTTCTTTTCGCGTTTTTTTTCGTGGCCTATTCTCTTAGGAAAATATGGAACTCAATGGTCCAGCTGCTCTCAAAAATCTTACGAAGCGACATTCGGACAGTAAAGATTACCTGCTCAATGATGTGACAGATGTCAATGTGGCTACTCGAGTGACGCATGTCATTAGCAGATGTCGAAATCTGCAAACTTTTGTGAATGCCCATTGTAAGTTTTGTAAGTTACCGGCATATCGAGTTGACAACTGAGATGAACACGAGCAAGACCTTTCTCTTTAGCCACCTCTAAGAACTTTTTGATTCCTTTGTTGAAAATGGCGTACCATTCGGACTCGTCACGAACACGCCTGAAACAACCAGATTCAAGTTGAATGTACGCCCTAGAACATTTACACTCTGTTTGCCAAACGATAATTGCGAAGTTCTACAAATGCCATGTGAATTCTCATGAGATCAATCAGATCTTCCTCATTTGGCGGATCCTGGGCAGCAGACATTCGCATTTGCGATTTGAGATCCATCTTCTTTTCGCTCATTAGTTCAGAAGTCAAGTACTCTGTCAGTAGTCTATCAAAAGTGTTCAGTGTAAGCTGAGAGTAGTCGATTCTGGCAACTTCCCGAATGACTGCTGCGTAGTGCAAGAAACGAGAGCACTGTGTGTTCACAATGTTGAGCAGTTTCAGAAGCTCCTTGCACGGATCTGGGTCCTGCACGAGTTCGATGGTGCGGTCAATGTAGTCTTCAGCACTCTTGACAACCAATGACTCCAAATGGGCATGGAACGGTCGCTTGTACGGAAGATACTTTTGGTAGAACGGCGATTCACGGAGAGCTCTCATGCACTTGATCAGACTCGAGAACTCCTCTCCACTGTTCCTTTTGCTCGGAGTGAATTTCTCGCGATGTTCGATCATCATTCTTTTGCAATACGAGTCGAAAGAAGAGAACGAGTCAGTCAGCATGTCTTCTTCTTCCTTGTCCAAAGTTAGTGGTTGCCATTTGTCAATGATTTTTTGAAGAGTTTTGTAGAGAAGAGAGAAGGAGATATCGATGTGAATCATCGAATGGAACGCCAACCAGCGGCTTCAAAGAAAAATAATCACTACAGAAACTGATTTTTTTGACCTACCACATAGCAAGATGGACATCAGTCAGATCTCCCTGAATGGCATGTTGACGAAGAATGATCATGGCTCTCTCTGGGTAGACTCCGTCCCAAAAACGCACAGGTTGTCCAGTTTGACGGATCTCATAAAGAGCAAACTGTCTAAGTAACTCGATGTGCTCCTTGACGTCCAGAGTTTCATCTTCATCACCAGCTCGGCCTTCTTCTTTTGTCGACAGCCAAACCTTCAGCTTCACTTGTCCGCTAACTTTGCTTTTTTCAGATCGGGGTTGCAGAGTGAACCATTGCTCCAAGCCATCGGGAGGAATCTCCGCCAGCTTCAAGTTGATGCATCCAAGGAAGTCGTCAGTGCAATCTTCAGAGTTAGCACGAGCGCTCTGTGTGACTTCCTTGAAGTATCTTCCTAGTCCCTTGAGTCCACCAGAAATCTGATTCAGTGAAGAAACCGCATCCAAGACTGACTGTTCCTCGTCATCATGATCCCTATAAAATAACATTTTTTGATTCTAAAATCTGTAAGCTTGCTTACCAAATATCAATATGGAACTGATCTCTCTGAACATCTTCAACAGTGAACTGGAATTTCTCGCTCCATTTCGGGTTCAGTGTCTTCTTCTGCACGGAGCTCGCTTTGATCAACTTGGCGGGAATAGTTCCATTGTCCTGCGGTTTTCCCTTCTTTCCCACTTTTCTACGGAACGACCCTCCAAATCTGTGCATGATCCCATCTTTTTTGCCATGAAGCTAAAATTAAAGACTGCCATTGTGAAACTCTTGGATCCTGCTACCTGTCTCGGTGACTTTGCCTCTTCATCTTTTTCTGGATGTGCTGAATCTGTCATTGGCTGGTTTTCCTTTCTTGTCCCCGGAACCACTCCCATCATAGCAAACGGATCACTGAAGCCTGAAACACCCACGACGTCAGAGTCATTTCACAATAATTGCTCCCCACCATTGACGTCTTTCGCAATTAGATCTTTCGCCTCTAACAACAAGATGTTGAGTAAGACACTGGGCGGCTGAAATTCCGAGATATGGTAGAACAGGTGATTTTTCCCGATTTCCAACCTTGTTTTGCTTGGCTTTCTCCATGAGCGCGTTATGAAGAGTTGCGTCACCTTGGAATGCGTTACGCACGTATTTGTAAAGACTCTCCTGGCTTTCTTCCGCATCTCCCTGGCCCAGTTTGTGAGTAATGGTGTACAACGCTTCCACATAGAGAGCCTGAAAAGAAGACGCACTCGACTAATGTTATATGTGTGCGTAGACGAAGATGAGACAAAGAAGCCAGTAGAACTGACCTCTATCTGTTTCTTGTCTCCATTTATGCTCAGATTCTTGATTGTGTACAGTTCGTCATCTCTTGTGGTGTCTCCATCGCTTGGTGCAGTGACTTTCTCGAAGAAGTTTCCATCGGAAGCTTGAACTCTGAAACCACCACAATTATGCTTTGGTCTTTAACTATGCCCCATTCCTGGCAATGAGCCAACTTTCAACTCTCACTTAAGCTGCTCGTGTGTTGCCAGTTTAATGGAAGATGGAATGAGTACACCCTCTCTCTTCCTCTTACGTAGTTTTATCGTCATACTTTTTTCCACTCTCTCATTCTCTGCTTCCTAAATTTATCCATCTTCCCTCTATTCGCGCATCCACCCTCACCCTATCCATTTACTTCTATAATGAGAGATGACCCCAGCTCGGCAAAACTGAGCCCCTCCAGTTCCGTAGGGTCAGAACCCATCCACCACCTTCTCTTTCGCCAAATGGGGTTACGAGAGAGAATGAGTAAAGGAGGAAAAACGCCTTATTCGTTTCGAAAACCACTTTAAAATACATTGAAACGGAACATGTTTTGTCAGCGTGACCCGAAACATATTGCTCCTGCTCCATCTTTCGTCTAAACGGAACGAAGAATGGGGCAACCGAAGGTTCACCGGGTGTCAACGCCGTTGACCACAAGGATCTAGCCGTGTTCTCTGTTGTTCTGCTTCTGCTTCATCTTCAGAACTTTTCGATGTGCTAGAATATGTAAGCGCTCGAACATGATGGCTCTGGTTTCGTTCTCTTCAAAATGTGGAAGAATGGGGAAATGGAGCGTTTATGTAGCCCGTCAACGGAGAGTTGAGAAGAGAGAAACGAAATGCGTCTATGTTCGAGCCCGTTGTCAATCGGATGTGAACCCAAGTTAATCAAGCATGATTCAGTACCTATGGTGAGAAGTAAGATCAGGTTGGAATCAAGCTAGAGAATGCAAAACGGAACTAGGTAAGGAAACGTGAGAACTCTGATTGGAGAAACATCTTACTCTCAGAGGATCAATGATACACAAGTGGGACTTACTGTCTGATGCGACGGATCCGTGCACTTCTACTACGACGTGGCTTATTCATGACCAGCTAGAAATGGATACGCATCCGCGGACGCTGACAACTGCCAATATTCAGTGTGGAGTCGAGTGCCGCAGGCGTGTTTGCCCTCGGGCCCGCCCACTGCAGAGCAGGCACTGCCCAAACAACTTTTTCAGGCGCACAGAAACTCTCCGTTTCTGTATGTGTGATTTCTTTGAAAACAATTCGATGGAATGAAAAGAGAAGCAAGAATGAATGAATTCAAGCAGAGTAACCAGCTGGAGCCCTCTTCTTCAACTCTGCTTCAAAACATGTCTAATTAGTCGTCGTCGTAGACTGAGATTGAGACTGGGACATGTGCGAGGACGCGTTAAATTAGGAAGGGCAAACACTTGGGGTTATGTTCAAGATACTCGAGACAATGTTCACATGTAGCTTTCGTTTCAACGAAAAAGTCGGGTTTAGTCAAAACGTGATCAAGCCGTAGTAGATACAAAAGCTATGCTGGACTCTATCTATATTCAGTTATTTTCATCTATATTCTCTTTCTCATGAATATCTCTGTTTTCGGCAATTGTGACAAATTGTCAGTGGCATCTTCCCTTCAAGTGTCTAACTCACTTTCCAGTCTTTTCAGTCTCTCAAAAACGCCCTCCTAGTCGTCTCGACCCTTCTTTCGCATGCAGTGGACCTCCAACCCGTGAGCATCCGTTTCGAGTCGCTAATCG
Organism: Caenorhabditis panamensis; assembly: GCA_900883565.2. Classification (NCBI taxonomy): domain Eukaryota; kingdom Metazoa; phylum Nematoda; class Chromadorea; order Rhabditida; family Rhabditidae; genus Caenorhabditis; species Caenorhabditis panamensis. The sequence continues at coordinate 753,731 of LR537692.1, read as the reverse complement.
GGTGTGAGAACGACAAAACAACCGGAGTCAGTTGGTGACGTTCATGGTTGTGTTTCGAAACCCGATACGGCGACATTCTTCAATCCATCTTGCCAGACTCGTTCACGCACCCTATCCATCCCCTCCTACTCGCAAACATCGTCAAATTTCATTCACAAGTGTCCATGCGATCTATTCTCGAAGGTGGTCTGGATCAACTGCTCACGCATGACTACCGTATTGTGACCACCGCCTACTGCTTCCTCTCATGAAACTGCACGTAGGAAGGGTCGGGGAGCTCTCCGGATATTAAACTTTTTAGAAGCGTCATCCGGTTCGAGGGCACATATTTCGCAGTATAGGTTGCCGATTAAATAATTTATGAGTGCAAAAAAGTGTTACTCGTTTTCCTCTTTTTCTATCCAAAATGCAATTTCCTTTCTGTGAGCAGCAAGAGCGTCACACCCATTTGCGACCGAGTTGAGTGAATTATGTGTCTGAACTACCTGCCGGGGTGGGTTCGACTGGTTACTGCATTCCAGTTCCTATTCTTATCCCGGTACACACAAAAACCACCAAAGGGATTTTTAGTCTCTAGAGGATCGAGGCAGGTGGAAGGCGTACTGTAGTATATGACCGGGTGGAGGTAAATATTATTGGATACTGGTGGTTTGAGAGAAAACAGGAGGACAGGTTGGTTGTAATTCTCATTACAAAATACACCTGTTCAGAGTTTTGTTTGGGACAAAACAAAATTTTTCGAGAAGACAGGTGATTTTGAAGTTAGGAATTGCCGGCAAGATCTTGAAGTATTCAGATGCTTTCTAAGGAAGGCTATCTATAAGTGAAATAGGCGTATTTTAGAAACCGGGGTGGACTGGTGATATGAACAACCATGTCATGCGCGCGTAATCAGGTCTCAGAAAGGATACTGAGACCACTGGAGCTGAACCATAAGCAAAAAGCCTGGCTTCTGAGCGCAAGTGATAATTCGATTAGTATTTTTCAAACTTACTGTATAAACATATCCCTTGGATCAGCTTGGCTGACCGACAATTCGCGTATAAACTGTTGTGCCCTATTCAACTGTCGTCCTGCCCAAGCTTGCGCATTTCTCACTTTCTCCACGTGTCCTGCCACAAACTTTTGCCCAACGGCAAACCTCTGGCCAACTGTTTCGACTGACATTTTCGACCTGGCGGCCGAGATTTGGCCTGTCAGAGTTTATCATTCAATACAAAGGTGTAAAGGAAAAAAGAAAAATAGAGGGAGGAGGAGATTTTAGAATGTGAAAGTAAGAAAAATGATGAAGTTAGTGACTTTTCACCACGTATTATTACTTTTTGTGCTGGCTTGCCAGTAAACATGAGACCTAGACCTACACGGTGACATATATTCTTTCAACATCTCTTTCGAAATGCCTACTACGTTCGAGAAAAGAGTAGAGTAGTAAATGTGTGTATCTCAGTAAATACACACATACATACGAGTAGAAAAGATTCCCTAAATTCTATTTGTGTTTTTTGTCTTAAGCTCTGCTCTGGCTCAGCTCGTCTTGCAATAACTTGATTTTGAAACGTTTCGAACGAATGCAAACACGCATAGGAAACAGAAAACGAGTGAAGAAGCGGTCTCAGTGAGCGCCGCCAAAAAAAAGAAGAAGATGAGGGTATCCGGAACGGAATCTTGTCAAAACAAGGGTCAGATTGTTGGTGGAGAGAAGAAGGCACGAAAGGCAAAGAAACATAAAGGCGTCTCGATTCCTCTCCATTGGGATTTGACGATTTCCAAAGAAAAAATGGAGAACCGGACCAAAAAATTGAGCGAAACCCGAATAACTTGAGGACAACCACCGAGACAGCGGAATGTTGCAATTCGAGAAGCTCGCTTGTTCTCGACCTGACTTCTTGTCTTCTTCTCTTTTGGTCAGTGCATAACGGCACAAAAAAGCAGGAGGGGAAGAAAGATAGCTGCTCCACTACGCAGCTCTAATTTGTTATTGCGTGCATGCTTCTTCTCCCAGTTTCCTTTCCTTCCCACTACCACTTGGCTCAGAATCGTTTTCCCCCTTATTTCTCTTAAAAATTTGATGAGAAATATGACATGACTAGTTCATTAGTCCGTGCATATCTTATAAGTATCATCTTTTGGTAATATCACTGTAAAATACTGTCTATATCTTGTACTTTTTACCGAAATCGAATGAATATCATTGTTCCAGTACTTATTACTCTCAATTTGTTATGCATAGTTCAACAAAATGCCATTGTACAAGAAACGTTGAATGTCACGCGATTCCCCATTGACCGATTACTATTTCAGCATTACTTCAGTCCATGGCATTTATAAATTTTTGATGAACATTTGTGAGATGAAAAAATGAAAAAATTTGATTAAATTTAGATCCAAGTAGTCTTAAGAAAAAGGTCGTGACATCTCATGGTCAGTTTTTGTTGTCTTAACATGAAAAGGGATCGGCCATCGCTCAACCGATGTGAGAAAAAACGGGGGAAAAGGACCAAAGTGCTCATTTGGAAGCCCGAATGCCTGAGAGGTCGCTTCTCGCTTCTTTTAAAACACTGCCCGACCAGGGGCGTTTCCGTGGAAAAACGTCTAAACAATGGCCTCGGCTCCGGGCAACGGTGACATTTTTGACGGCGATTTTATGAAATATATATTTCAAAACCACACATCGTAAAAAACCAGCTTCAGACAGAATGTCAAAGCCGACCGACGTTGCTCTCACAATTCAAAATGCCCAAAAAATAGAGAAATTGTGAAATAAAGGAATGAAAAATGGGATTACTCAAAAATTGCGATCTATAAACGCAAACGGAAGCGTAACGGGCGAACGGAGGGAGACGGCGAAAAAGTATTGTTTTCTCAATAATAGGCTTCCTTAACTCGCCGCATAAATACGCTTTGATGGCTAGTGTGGCATGTTCTTAAATAGAGTGACGAAGATTGCAGGAGTAGATAGATAGTCCTGCTCTTTTTCTTCTTCTTTTTGAACAAAGTGGTTAGGAAGCAAATGCATTGAGAAATGGTGTGAAGAAACAAAAGAAAACAAGATAGGAGAATGTTTCTTGTTGGTTTCCATCCATCTCTGGTTTTCGGAAGACACATCCACACATTGTGGGGTGACTGTGATGGATTCAGAATGCAAAACATGTCTGTTTTGCTGAATTACGGATGAATTCACATGCAACACCACGTAGAACAAGCCACCATGGGATGCTCTCCATTTGCACTCTTTGCCTAGAGAACTGACCTTTCTGCATGCTCGTAGACTTTGTAATGAAACGTCAATGGAGTACGATACCGGTTCTTCGGCCGGAAGCGACGACGCATTACGGGAAAGTTAGGTGAATATCACAACGTGTTAGTATCAGAGCAGTAACTTTTGTTCCAGAAAGTAGTTCTCAGAGGGCCGACATGGCACGGCACTACACCATTAACCATAATAATGGTTTCGGCGGAAACTTGATTCGGAAGAAAAAAGAGGTCGTTACCTCTGACATGCGACTCTAACTATTGGCCCAATCAGGGCTGGTGCGTGTGAAGATTTGGCGATAATCACTGTCATAGGATTGGGTCGGAAACTGGGCCGAAATTTTGAAAGAAAATACCAAGAAAATTGTGAGAACGTCTGGTTTTTTTTAGTTCGAGCAGTCATTGGTCCAGAAAAGCATAGACAAATAAAAAATGGTCAAGAGACGTCATAATCATCTACAATTAGGTCGTCTTTTACGTGACACCTTTGTGATGGAAGTATCTTTGAAACTGACTCAATGAAGTATACGGAAGAATCGTACAGTTGAGAGTCTGAAGGAAAGAAGCAAAATGAAAAAGAAAGCGTATGTTGCAGGGAGATGCATTTCACGATGTCTTCGGAATTGAGAATGAGCTTATTAAGAGGTCCACAACTCTGAAGTTTTGGATGGGAATGAGCCGATGGCCCAGGAGAAGAGCCAAAGTTGCTCATGAAAAATGGACACAAGAACTTTATAAGCCGACTTCATTACACATATTTCCGTGTTTGAGTCTTCCTAATGAATATTTTAGAAAACGTCAAGTGCATTGCTCTAGTGTATGGAAGGAATGGTGTAAAATTGAATGACTAGAGAAATGAATAAGCCTCGTGGCCAGTCCACACTGCCAAGAAGAATGAGGAAAGTTCTTTCGGCTTAGACGGATTTTGAATTCCAATCTTGGAATCTGAGAGAATGAGAATGGAAATATGGAAATGTGAATGAAAAGAAAAGGAAAGTGGAAAGAAAAAGTAGGAATCGATGAGAGAGTGGGAATGAAAATGGGATTATCACTTATTCTGTTTTCGGAACTAATCCTATCCCGGATCAAAAATAGTTCAAGATGACAAGCACTGAGGTCAGCGAAAAGACGACTGACCGAGACACAGACATGAAGACACAATAATGAAGCATTTGCCGGTCACCTCAAGGAAAAGTAACGAGGAAAAAGTAGTGGGAGGCAGAGTAAAAGGAGAAAGGAAGCTAAAAGAACGAGAGGAAAATGCCGTGTATTTTTTGGGTTGCTGCACATATTTGTAACATTTGCCGCTCGGTGAGCCCCCGTCAAAACCCAACCGCCGAGTGCTCTTCCAGTTTTCAATTATGGCTGCTGAGCACCGCCAGGCGGACGCCGTCTGGTCTTGGCTTTCCCGAGGAAATAAACACCAGACTAATAATAGGCCAATTGGTTTTGAATATTGCCGGACCTACTGATGTTTTCGTGCTGCTTACCTGAACTGTGTGAAGTCTTCCAGCCTCATTGGGTTGGGATAGTGAGCCATGGTCGGGAAAAGTGCCGACCAGAAACTGGGAGGCCGCGTAATGAGAAAGTCCTCCCATTCGGTGGCCCGGGGAGATTGAGATGCGACTCGGCCCATTTATTCAAAATCCGTTTTATGGGAATCCATTAAAATATGAAATGCGGTGCGGCTCGTTACAAAAGCCACTCTCTTTTTATGACAGGCTCGTCTCCAAAGAGAATTCACCAAGGAGAAGTGACGAGAAAGAGCATTCGTCTTTTTGGAATTGAACTTTTGAAGTGGAGAGAATCGAAAAAACGGGCACCTCCCACCAAAATCTGATTAAAATACTCACAACGTCTCAAGACAGCAGCACGAGTTACGAACTCTAAAAACTAAATTGAAATCTACTCTAGAAGTGTGCAGAAACTGGGTGAAGTTACAAAAATGCACGGAGAACTTCTGCAGAAAGAGTTACATGGAGAAAGAGCAGTGACTGACGCTCAACACGTTCGGCAATTATGAATAAGCCATTTGTCACACATCTGACCACCTACCTGCTTTCATCGTTATACAAAATTAGAGGGTATTGAGAAAGAACCATAAAAAATTGTCATGTGTCAGTGAACGTAACGAGGAGGTTGTGAATGAGACAACAAGTGGCAGAGAGTGGAACATTTAACTTTGTTTTTTTTCAGTGTGGGAAACTGTTGGCTTATCGATTAGCGTTGACTAACTTTCAAAAGCTACAATTCAATGCTGCAAGGAAAAAAAAGACTGGAACTCACTTCTTCGACTGTTCTGTTTTCAGTTTCAGTAGAGACTCATCACGCACAAAGCTCATGAACGTCATCATCTCGTAATTCCGCAATTTCGAATTTTGTTCGCTAGCAAGACAATAAAATGGCGGTGTCAGCAGTGATTCTAACGTTTTTCGATTCGTATTTTCTTCGCGCTCCAATAATTGCTATTCACACTTTCGCACGCCGTCACTGCACTTTTTCGCTCTCTTCGTCCGGTTTGGTTTGTTGAGCTCAAAAATGGAGGAACAGAGAGGAAGACAATCACTTGATTCAGGTGATCAAGTCAGAGAACGCAGAAGAGTACAAGAATTCTACCAGTAATAACTCTACTATTGGACTGATTTAGAAACAGAGAAGAAAGGTGGCAACTGAAATAAGAGCTCCCAGAATAGTAAAGATATTTGCCAACTTGAAGCTTACCCAATTAGTTCCCCGAGTATTGTGGAAAATATTTGGTAGAAGAGAATTGTGAATTATTCATAACTTATCGATGGTAGCAATTGTTCATTGCTCATTTCACTCTTCCAGCACTTTCTGTTTTTTGGCAAGTTTTCTAGGAAGATTGTTCTCAACAGTAACACATTAGCTCCTGATTCCCCAAGTGATGATGAGAGAGATATTGCCCTTTGTTACTACGAAAATATTAGCTAAGCGTCGTACCTTGTGTTGATGAAATCTTCGAGGTCCGCGAGTCTTTGAGCATTAGAAATGCGTCGACGTGTTGAGCTGGAAAAAACGTTAGGTACAATTATTCTAAAGTGTAAGTACCGTCTTCGGAAGAATGCAGGTTTATTGGCTCGATAGCTGGCAAGTTTGGTACAGTCTCCCACAGAACCGGTACGATTCTCCATAGCTCTGAGACGAGCTGCCTGCAAATAATCAAGGATTACATTTCTGAAAATGAGAAGAAAACTATCCCACATGATTCCAATTTCAACAATTTTCATACAGAACTACAAGGAACACGTTCTGTTTTATTTTTGGAAAGATTCCCAGAATTAGCTGGAAAAAGAGTGTGAAAGCGAAAATCAGTGGAGCCTCAAAAAGCTTTCTCACGAAAAAACAACTTTTTGTTATCCGATTTCTAATTATTTTCAAATTCAATTCAATTTCTCTCCCCTTTCTGTGATGTCGTCGTTGGTTGAGTGGTTCAACTGGAACTGACAAAAACAGAAGTGTGAAACGCAACTAGCAAATGAAACAAAACGAATGTCATTGTGCAGAAAATGAACTTCTTTTTCCACTTTATTGCTGGGACGATGGACTCTTGAAACCGCCCCGTTATACGTGGGAGGGAGAGAAATGGGAAGAATAAGTGCAGCGAAGCGGCGATTGATTCCATTCCAATACAAACTTTTTTGCCCCGTCGGGATGATACTTGCTGCGTTTTTCATGCTTGCTCGGGGAGCGGAGTGACGTGCCAGTCATTCTTTGTCTGATGACTTGTTCCGTAACCAGTTAAGAAGTCACGGTAACAGTTGTTGAGAAATTGAAGTGCATTTAAAAAAAACACTCTACCCCGTCGAAAAAGAAAGATAAAACTGTTGAAGAGATACACAGATAGGTTTCTGTTGGAATCGTTTTGCACCAAATACTTCCACAAGTTCAAAAGATCAAATGACTTTTATAACTTTTGTTCTGAATAGGTTCCGAGTCAATTCAAAAAAAAGGCGTGAGAGAATGAGCTCGAACATTGAGACAAATGAACAAACTAGGAAGAGGAAGCTGCAGCATCCGAGTTCTCCCGCGTTCCCCTTTCTATGAATTGAAGAATCGAATTGGCAATGAACATGGAGAGGCGGACTCTCTCACACTTATCAGAATACTTGCAAAGAGACACACAAGTTATACATATTTCAATGGAAGAAATGTGGAAGTAAATCAGGGAGACACCCAGCGCTCATGTCTGGTCTGCACCCGATTAGGAAGCTCAGGGCAGCCTGCTACCCATTGTCACTGCTACGAATGGATTGTACAAGTCATTGTGGAAGATTTTAGAGCAACCGAGCTAATGAGCCGAAAGATGTTGAAGCTAATGGAAAGAAATGTGTTTGATGTGCCCGAGCACTTTACCAGCTCAACTGCCATTCATTTTTTTTTCCTTCAATTCATTTTCTATTCATTGAGCTAAGAGTGCGAATGAGTCCAAATCATGTTGTCATTTACACACTTTGTGTTTTTGATTGGCAACTAGGGTAAACCTCTTCATTCCAGTCGACATGCAGCATGTTCTCGTCAATCGACGAACGAGGCATTCTTGACCTGCTTTTGACCTCCAGTTTTAATGCCGCATACAATTACCACAGAGTTTTACCGACTAGTCTTTCTAAAAGAGGGAAGTTAGATAGATATCTTTGAAAGTTGAAAAAAAAAGGATGGGTAGGTGTTTGGATAGTAAAAGAGAAAAAAGAGCAAATGTGTCTGGAAGCTTGGAAGAGAAAAAAGACGTTAAAGGATGAAATTAGTTAATGGGGGTGTGTAGGCTGTCCAGCAAGAATGGATGTTGCACATTCACATTTCGAACAAAACCCATACATTTTTCATGCTGGTATGACAAAGAGTACGGTGGACTGATTCAGAACTATGCGACGGTTGGCAAAATGGAGTCCACCATTAAATTAGTATGATGCTCGTTTCAAATTGGAATAAAATAGAGGAAAATAAGAGCAAAATGTTCAGCTTCGATGTCACATGGACGACGAATTTTGAAGTTGGAATATTCTATGCGATGTTGGTTTCTTTTTCCTTTTCCTGGTCCGGTCTCAGTCAAGAAAGATTCATAAAAGATGACGAAGTGTAAAAAAACTAGAATAGAAGAGGATGGGAACAAAGAAAGTGTATGAAATGAAACAGCATTTTTTGTTGCTATTTACTGGAAATTGTCGGTCTAAATTAACCACTTCCCGGAGAAGAGATGAGCATGAGAAATGTGACTTGGCGCAGTATGTCGCGAATTCAGCGCATTTTAAATTCAATTATGACTGCACAAAGAGACAAAACATTTGGCTTGACTCGGCTTGACCACTGGTCGTCAAGAATAAAAGAAAGGACGGAGAAACTTGAAAAGAACACAGTTGCAGAAACATTAAGTCGTTTCTGGTTTATTGCACCTGTTTCTAAGCATCAGCTGGTATTGCTAAAAAGCTGAGAGCTCGAGGAAGTGGATGGGTGTTGAATTACAAATTATATTTGAGAAGATGTAAGTTGCCGAAAAAAAGAAACAGAATGCACCGAAAAGGTTAGGTTCCCTCAGGGGAATTGGTTCGAACAAATCGTTCAGAAGAAATTAGGAAAGTACTTTCTGTCGAAAAGTCGAGTGGGCGAAGAGTTGAAAACAAGATTACGCCGCTGGTCATATTGAGTTGGGGAAGCCCTCGACCCTCAGACAGAAAAAATGAGAAAAATGAGAATAGAGGATGGATGATTTATTCTTGATCTCTTGACTGATTGAGTTTGAGTCTGTCAGCTGAACTTGATTTGGTGGTTTAACTGAACGAACAGAGTTCACTGCTTTCCAAAGACGAGTATTGAAATGACGATGACAGATTATTCAAAACGTGATTCTTCGACACCATTCAAAGTGTGGACTTCTCGTCAGCTTCCAACACAAAAGCGGCATTTTCACGAGGAATATTTGAAAAAGGGCATGGCACAGGGCAACAATTGAATAGACGTGTTTAAAAAAGGAAACGGGAAGTGGGACGGACAGGGTCCGGAGGGTGTGAATGCGAATGCAGAAGGCGTTGCGAAGCAGCTCCCGATTTTAGATAACGATGTCGTCTGGGAGGATGGCTAGGCGGCGGCACAATTAGAAAACACTCAAAACATCCCTCCGAAGGGATGGATGCGGCACAGAGGAAGCTAAAAAGGGGAAATACCGCAGGGGAAAGGGGCACGAAAAATTGAGAGGGTCCCGTCCTCTTATTTTGTTTCCGCAAAACAAAGTTCCAAACACAGACGACGCGGAAAGGAGTGGCCAAAGGAAACCAGAACCAGAAACAAGTGTCATCAGTACGGATGGACCGAATGACTGAAACGCATTGAGAGCGTGTGCTTTTCAGAGACTCGGGCAGTGTTTCCAACTGGCACCTCCATGTTTGGACACGGCCGACAGAAGTGGCAAACCAGACACCCTCCCGGAGGCCACCTCCATTCTCGAAATTCTCTCTGTATTCTGTCTACCAGGTCAAGTTTCTAGTATTCGGACTGAAAGTGGGAGTGCCACCAAAATAAGCTGTATCTTCACCAACTTGAGCCATATGAGATAAACAGTGGCTCTGTGTGCGGGCGGGGATAGAATAACCAGAACGGAGAAAAAGAAGAGGAAACCAGTTATGATAGGCGGATAAAAGCCATCAAGCAACCCACTGGAGAGAAGAGGCTGAAAAAACATGATTCTCTGTGGAATGTCTCACTTAGAACGAACGGAACGGAGAGCAATAATATTGGCGGTCGGGATGAAATGGGCATGCTGCTGTGTCGTTTTTAGCCCCATCTTTTCGAGCAGATTCGAGATTCTATATGAACGTGTGCACATACACACACATGCGCAAATAGTTTGTTTCCAGATTTTCACTTCCCGCCCGTTTGTTTTCGACCCCATAACCTTGTGCTCGGACCGACCAACCGACCGGCTTGCTGCCAGAATAAGCTTTGGGTGGTCAATTTTTTCAATTCGCCGCCGCCCGCCCTCGCGTTTTTGTTAACTGGTGGCCAGCAGCTTATTAACCAAAACAACAAGAGGGTCGGGTTGAGGGAAGCTTGAGGATTGTTAAAAGAGAGGACTGAGGGCTGCGCCAGGTTCCGAAAAACAGGCGAACAGATGATTGCTATGTTTGGCCATAACTATCGGAAGTTTGTGATGCACAAAATGTTCTGACGACAAAAAAAAGCAGAAGAGAACAAAAAGGGAGAAGAATATGAACAGGAGTGCCTGCTGTCTCAATTACCGCACAATTTTGATCAACGGGGTTTCATAATCGAGTACATTCATTAACATACAAATTGGGGTGTATTGGAAATCGCTACGTTTCTCGAGAAGACGTCTACTCTTCTCATGGACTTTGAGCCTGCATCGAAATTTCAAAAGTACAGTAAAATTCACATCTGAGGGGGAATCAGAACATTGAAAACCAACTTGAAAAAGGGTTTTTGAAACCACTTGAGTGAGTTTTTATAGATTTGTGGTTTATTTTTGCTTTGTTATTGTCTTTCGCTCTCTCTGTTTGAAATTGAAAAACTTGTGAATTTCAAATTTGAGTCAAAAGTTGAGAGTTCGCAAAAGCAGTTTTTGGCAGACAGATGTGAGAACAGGAAATTTTGAGGACAAATAAACGACTCGAAAGTTCCACCAACCTATAATCTAACGCCTCCAGTTTCAAAAACAAAAGAAAAAGTGCTGGATAAAAACTGTGTCGGAAACGGAAGTGGCAATAAATCAAAGTTTGAGAAGAAAACAAGGATCTCCGAGAAATCTGCGAGAATCCGGCGAGGAAAGATGCTGTCCTTGAGCGGGAGCTCAGTGCTTTTCCACATAACACATAAGCAGAGCACAACCATCAAAGAATTGATATGGCCGAGAAGAAAACAAAAGCGCTTGAAAAGGACAAAACGCATATTGAATAGTTCGGTGCAGTCTTCAGAGGTACTCGAGATTGATGCGGATGAGAGCGTGGAACATGAGAAGAATACAACGGCGACGCGTTTTTTTGCGAAATTGGAGAGCCACCCAATTGTGAGGAAAAATTGGAGGAGCGCACTCACTTACTTCCCGATTTTTGATTGATTGGTGGAAGGAAGTCGGGATAAACAAGAATATTAGGGAACAGGGAATCAGGGAAAGTACTAGGTACAGGAAGCAATATGAGACAGAAGTGGTTTTGAGTATGTCAGTTGATTCTGTTTGTGTTGACTCTGTCTTGACTCTAATTCTGATTCAAACCCAGATACAAAACCCGACTCTGACTACTGACTTACCTCGAAATGTTCTGACAGCAGGTGAATTTGTATTGTTGGCTGCTCTATCATCTTCAGAATATCTATTCCAAGAATTTTTCTTTTCCGAAGTTCGTTTCCGAAAAGAATCCACTCAATACTAATGTTTATATTCTGTGAGAAGTGGAACGCGTTTTGAGCAAATTTGGTAGTACTAGTAGGAATACTCTGATAAAAAGATGAAATGCTAGGTGGTGGGGCTTGACTTTTCTCGCACAAAAGCTGCCGCACCTGGCTCGTGCGTCAGTTGATCTAACAATACGAGCGGATTAAAGGATTGCAACTGGGACCCCGTGAAATGCTCACTTTTTTACTCGTACTTCCAGGTATTTTTAGAACTTTTGCTAGAGAATTATTCAAACTTGATTCATCGGATTAACTGGCGAAAGAATTGAAAAAGGAAAGTATTTGAACTATCAGAAATTAAATGCAATCATTGTATAGATGGTGCTAACATTGTACTAACAATTTTTAAACAACAGGAAAAAAGACGTTGGTCTCTGTGGAAAAAGATTAACTCTAGAACAAAAGTTTCTCGAGTGACAAATGGACGAATGCTACTTCGACTCATGGTTTTTCTGCCAATTTTTTCATTTTTTGTTGAAGAATCGCACTTTGTGCATGTATTGCATCTCAATGTTGAGGAGACCCAGGAGAATACGAGAATACCAATTCAAGAAAGAGCAGGTCAAAGAAACGGAACAAGTCAAACACGTTTGCGACATTCAGACGGACATTTGTGACTTACCATCTGGGCTGGATGAGCCATCACAGCAATGCGGCGTAGGTGCGTGTCCTATTTCGAGATTGACTTTGAGATCTTGATCTTGGGAGGCTTGTGGTTTGGGAATGTTTGAATGAACTGCAGAGTAGAGAATGAGAAATGTTTTTTGAGAGCTGGACCACAAGGCACACGTCAGTTTGGAATTCGGTCAATGGAAAAACCAAATCCAACAATTGGTTCCAATGTGCAACTGATGCCCTTTGTTGTGGTCTAATTGAGGTTTCGGAAGTGAGTTGCGGACTGGCACCACCACAATTCGGAGAGTGTTTTGACACGATGCGCGTCTCTCTTGTCCCGTCCCGGCTCACTCGATTTTCCAGCCACACACTTCACAAGAAGACAAGAATTTCTGTGCTCCTCCCGTCCCGGTTTTTTGAAGATGTTGTACGTTGTAGACGAGGTGGACAGACACGGAAGAGAATCAAACGGAACTCACAGGAAGATGAAGTTTTCCGGGGACAGATGTCTACAAGTGCTTCAGATTATACAACGAAATTGAGATTCAAGTGAACAGAGAACGACGTTCTGTAATAGCAAGAAATGCTAGGCTTATAGAGTTTCCGAACTGTGGATGTTAGTAGGAAAAAGAAACAAATGGACTGAACTTTTCTTTTTGTTCAATAGCACCCCAAAAATAGCAGCAACGAGGGCTATTCATGGCTCTTCTCGAGCTCATAATCCAGTTTTGAGCAGCCAATGGGCCACAATTGTGAAAAGAGAAACACATATATTAATGAAAGACAGATTTCTCTTCCCGGAGCCTGATGGTGGCTAAACTAGAGAAGATAAAACGAAAGCTGCCAGGATTTCTTATACAAGAAAGCTGTAGGATGTAGAGTTATGAGGAACGATAAGAAGATTTTGGAAGATTTCAAGAGATTTTTGGGGATTTCCAAAGACTTGGCCAGACGCAAGTCACTTGATATGCCCGATATGCATCAAATATCGTCTCTTGATAATTCTGGGCGCAGTGAAAACGAGAAGTTCAGAACCAAGAGACCAGCTTTTCAAAATCGGAAAACGTCCATTTTGTCTTGGGAGGCTAAACGAAAGACAAACCATTCTCGGCTCGTCCTCTAACACACAAGACGTCAAAAGTTTGGTGTCGGTGGCCCCATGAGAATCGAATTCTATTTGAACACTCTACAATTTTTGAGTGAGTGTGGTCACTTTCAACTCTTCAACCCTCCACATTTCTGGGTCAGGGTTGCGTGGGCGACTGGTTGAGAAAATTCTGAAAACCAAAGCGAGAATGGGCTTTGAAATTTTGAAAAAAAGGACAAGCATTGTGAAATTTAAAAATAAACGTGTTCCAGTCTCATCTTACATGCTGGACTACTTGGGCTACATTCAACAAGTGAAATTAGAGTTGGAGCTTGTGAAAGATGATAGTCAGTATCACATGAATAATTAAAATTTTTCAGCGAATCCAGGGAAGTACCCTTTCTGAGAACAGACTTCGAGTTCTAGACAGAACCCCAAACCTTGAACATATTTCCTCACACTTTTTAGACTCAAACTTGACGGAACGGAGCATTTGAAGTTGATTAGAATAACATAGATCATCTCTATCTACAACGAGCCAATCTTGATTCCCATTAGCAGCCAACTCATTCTGATCCGGAAACATACATGTATGATTCCTTGATTTGATCTTGATTTTCAAGGATATAAATAGAATTTTCAAGCACTTTTGTGTGATCCGGATTGGTTTCTCATGTTATCCAGGCAAGCTCAAAGACGCTTTCCTCTAGATGTACTACCCACCTCTTCATCACTGAGCTCCGATCCTGCAATTGATAGCCGAGGAGAGTACTTGACAAACGGGAAACTCTGATTTTCTATCAGAGTAGGCATTGAACGAGCTATAGAGTTCTTCTGATTCTTTTGCTGGTACCGTTTGTTCTTTTTGTACCGGCGCTCGTAGGGGCACGACACTTGGTCGGCCAGACGGAGTGCATCGATAAGCGACTGCGTTTGCTGTAAGATGTAAAGATCAGAGAGAAAAGTATGAAACGAGCAAAAGATAAGAGTTGGAAGCACGTAGGTCGTTGTGAAAAATGAACAAAGTCGTAGAACTGAGCGACGATACAACTCTAAAATGCATAATGATGAGCTGTGAACTCGCGGTGTTGTTTGATGTACAAGAAAAATGATGGTCCGAGTCACACATTTTCGAAAGAAATGCAACAAGACGAAAACAAACAGTTTGAATGAGGATGGGGATAAAAACATGGAACGAGCAAAACGGCTAAGAATGGACAACGACTAAAGCGATGTCTGGATCCATAAAACGCAGTTCGTTTTCTGCGAACACAGTTTTACGAGCTGAGCAAGACAACAAACACAAATCCAACTGTTGGAATTTAGAATTTCGAGTTCGAAACTGGGTCGGGGTTGACTTTCGCGTCATTCCGAAAGTACAAAGCAAGCAATGATATTAAGAATATGATAAAAGGTTCAGTGCTGAGTAACGGAAAACTACAGATAACTTATCGATGAATCAAGAAAAATTCCATAAATTATGCATGAAACCACGAACAGTTTGATGCATGAATCGTTTACCATGTTTGGTCAGTCAATTCACCAAAGTTTATTGGCTATATTAACAACTCATCGGCGAACATACGCATCACTGAAGAACAGAGATGAAAGAAAAAGAGAAGCGGGTCGCTTCTTCACAGCTTTTTCGGAGAAATGAGCTGAGCTGAAAAACGCCAAAAAAGAGCCAAAACAGAGC
Organism: Caenorhabditis panamensis; assembly: GCA_900883565.2. Classification (NCBI taxonomy): domain Eukaryota; kingdom Metazoa; phylum Nematoda; class Chromadorea; order Rhabditida; family Rhabditidae; genus Caenorhabditis; species Caenorhabditis panamensis. The sequence continues at coordinate 738,660 of LR537692.1, read as the reverse complement.
GAACGGACTAGTTGCATTGCATTAATTAGTAGCTAATCGTTGTCAACATAAGAGCGTCAAAACTGAAAGAGCACAATTTGAAATGAGCTACTAGAGCGATATAAGCAAAAAAAGGAGGACTTTGGCTGAAAAAATGGGAAAAATGACGATATTGGCGGATGCGCACACGAGACTCGACTCGCGCGCAAGAGATCGCATCGGAAGTCGGCCAACGCAGATCCATGAATATTAATTCTCACCTTGAAAGTTACCCTCACTTTTTTGTTCAATGTCCCTCGTGTTATGTGTTTGTTGTTTTATAGTCTGTATGTTCCCCATGCTTGATGTCTATACATCATCATAATTCACGAGCTGATTCTCAAACTGTTCCCTATTGCATTTCGAATCAAACCGTTATGGCCAATAAACTGTTTATTATATTTTTCTCCGCGTGTTCGCCTTGTTTCCCACTTTTTCGCCTTGATGCGTTTTGATGCCTTGTATTTCGATGCGTCATCCTGCTGGTGGTAGTCGGTGATAGTAACTGATAACTAGTACAAGAAAGGGACAGCGTGCATGACATTTTTGAAATAACAGAGACATTCTTAATTCCAGATGTCTACTTCAAAACACCACGAAATTAGCAAATGAGGGAGGAAATTTGAGATGATGTTGCTGCAAAATGGAGATTTTCCAAATTTGGATGGTCGCCGAACAAAGGATCTCTTCTGATCAAGAAATCCACCCACACGCGAAGATGATCTTTTTTGACATTGATAAGAGGACAAAAACGGAAAGAACACAACTGTAAATTGAAAATTAAAAAAAACTTATGTTAGATCAAAGAGGAGAAACAGACCAGAGTACATGTTTAGATCACAACAACAGATTCTCAGAGTGTTTGTCTACCCTCTGAACAGCTTCCGGGAGCGGGAAAGATGAAAAGCTCTGGAAACAGCCAGAGTAGTCTATCGGATGTATATTTTCCACCTAGTCCTGTAACTAGCCTTCTGCACTCTGTACCTCTTCTCGTCGACTTGTTTTTCGGACCTGTGCAAGTTCTTATTCTCACGTGGCAATGTTTGGTTTCCGGTTTAGTTTCAGTTTTGATTGTGTGATTAGTGTGCTCAACTGATGTTTTTGTTTGCAGTTTGATTGCGCCTACGTTCAGAATGGAAAGTGTTGGCGCACTCTTCCATCTTTTTTCAAGAATGAAATTCGACATTTCCCGAAATCTAAGCCCCACTTTTGGACTTTCATGACAATTCGAAAGTTTCTAGAACACTCTATCTCTTGCCCTCTTCCTTTTCCTTCTTCCCATTTTTTTCTACCGTAGACGGGAACATCGCGTTGGCCGAAACCCCGCCTCTTTCTGGGCGAGGGATGATTGAGACGTCGCGGCGGGCGAGAGCCAGCCACTTGTGGTCTATGCGGCAGCAGTCAGACACAGCCTGAGGGGTGAAATGGCCCGTGCAGTCAACATATCTCCATTCGCTTCATATACCGTCGTGCCGATCACCTCAGCATGGCCTCCGGACGGTCCACAAGCCGACCGGATGCACTTTGCCGGCATAACAACTTCAAAAATGATGCTGGCAGTAGCTATTCTTGCTATGATTATCTTTACCACTGTTGGAAACGCGTTGGTTTGTCTTGCTGTTCTTCTCGTCCGTAAACTGAAACACCCGCAAAACTTTCTACTCGTGTCCCTTGCGGTCGCCGACTTTTTCGTGGGTTTGGTCGTGATGCCGCTCGCTTTGATCGACCTCCTCTTCGATAAATGGCCGCTTGGAAGGTAATTTATGACAGTTTCCCTTCTTTTTTCCCTTCAGTTGTACTTTGTTCCGTTCAAAAAAGTTTATTCTGCAAAACGGCGTCCAAAGTTTGGAAGACCAAACGGAATTAGGTGAAACGAAAACTGAAGCTCTCAACTGGTTCACTCTCAAGGCAATGCGCCGTTCTTTTTTCATATTGTCTCATTTCCCGTGTTGACCCCATCGCGGCTCTTCTCCACCGAATTCAATCGCCCTTCTCCCCATTCCCATTCTATTTTTTTGTCTTTCATGGCTTTCCATTAAAGATTCTCACGTTTCTCCATCTGAAACATTAAAAAAAGAGCCGCCAACTGAACTCAAAAACATCTGTGTCGCGCTTTTTTGTTCTTCGCTGGTTCGCCGACAAACTTTCGATGCATTCTTAATTTTTGACACGGATTCAAATTCAGAATCAGAAGCAAACAAAGGTCATCAAAAATCGCACTTCGATTTTACAATCATATTGGTCCCATTTGTATTCTTGGGTTCACTCCCAGAATAGCATGAAAAACGCATCTCGTTTTATATTTTCGACAGAAAGACAAATGAGCAAGTATTACAAAAACGTATGTCATCCTGCTCGCGCGGGCCGCTGTTTCTTTTGAAGACCGCGTCGGTGGTCTGTCCACTTAGAGAAGGTCCATCGTTAAAGGAGCAGGTTATAAAAACTGAACGGAACAGGTGAACAACCCGAAAACATTCAGAATTTCATGAACATAATACAACTTTGTTTCAGCTTCATGTGTTCGGTCTACACAACTGCCGACCTAACACTCTGTACAGCTTCAATTGTCAATTTGTGTGCAATATCAGTCGACAGATACTTGGTGATCTCCCGTCCCTTACGATACTCCGCGAAACGAACAACCAAAAGGATTATGGTGTACATAGCTTGTGTCTGGATCATCGCTGCCATAGTGAGCATCTCCTCGCACATCATTGCAACTCTCCTGGACGACGGCACTTATGTCGATGACACGGGAACTTGTCAGGTCAGCAGTCTCAAAGTCATTATCCCAATCCATTTTGCACTCTTTTTTCGCCTCTCCCCATTTCTCTTTGCGTTTGGTCCGCTCCTTCGAAACGCATGTGTTGTCAATTCAACACTTTCACCTATTCATAAGTTTGAAGGGAAAGGACGCCTCGCCCGAATTTCTCCTTGGGTACGAAAAAACCAGAAAAAAGGTTGGGAGGGGAAGAGATTTTTCACGGGGTGTCGTTTTTAAACAGCAAAGAAAGTGAAAGAGTGCACATATTGTGGAAATAACTATAAGAATTGGTTTTTGTCGGCGATGCGCTGCGATAGAACAAGAGAGGCTGCAAAGCGAAGACAGCCGAACGCAAAGTAGAGAACGGGACGGAAAAAGGTGAGAAAAGTAGAAAAAGATCACCGAGGCGCATTGTCCGAAATTGTTTGATAATGATTCATGATTAATGCTTAGATGCATAGCGGTAATAGATCGCAAAGATTGATTTCAAAGTGAGAGCTTGCCAAGGAATTCAATATCCGGTCGTTGATGGGTCATAAGAGAAAGGGGGCCATAATAAATGCCTGCATTTATCTTGCTCGTATGATCCGGAAATTGTGAGAACCCCGTGTAAGTACCCTATCAATGTTGGCGGTAGCGATTGGAATAGAAATGGACTTATAGTCCGGTTTCTGTGCAGAGTGTCTCTTTCTGACCGCATAAATTCTGACGTTCTTTCCCCGTCTTGGTTTGCCTAGAAAACGGCAATTAGCAGTGCCTTGATTGACAGATACACCACACCTAGAACTATCGTTCACTCAAATTGCTGATTCCTTCCGGTTCGAGGAACACATCCGACAGCCGAAGCCGGAGAAACGGCGCAGCAAGCATTTTCGGATCTGCTTCCGTTACAAACTTATGCTTCTCGACAGGTGTGGAAGTCGTCCGTTCTTTTTCGCTTCTCCTCATCACGAACCAATTGGGCCCGCTTTTTGAGTGAATGTTTTGCAAATCTTTGTGACGTATTAGTAGTGCGCTTGCATAAAACATCTTCCTAAGCCAACCCATGGAAAGTTATTTCCTTCACCACCGCGGAAGGATTTGTGGAAGAAAGACCAACTAAACCGCAAAAAGGGTAATTTAAGGGCTTGAAATAAGAACCCATTGAACGTTTCAACTATTTCCTTTTCTTGCCGCTTCGTGACGTTGAAAATGTCTCATAACCACGCAAGGGTCTAGAGATATCTTGAAACATGAAACCATTCCAAGAATATTGCTTTCCGTAACTGGAGACGTTTCGAGATTCAGATTTTTTTGGAATTCCACTTTTCCATTTTCCAATGTTTCCCGGAGCAAACTTCAAAAAGGGAAAAAAACGTGGGAGGGATGGAGCTGAATGTCCATTTGGTTCAAGCAGAGAAAGGTTGAATCACGCATCATTTACAAATGCAAATGAACTAGATGAGCTAATGAAGCATTGAACTCAATTTCTCAAAATAGATCTTTGTGGGGTATTTTTTGCTTAGTACTTAGATTTCCAAAACCCATACTCATTCCACTATCTAGTGAATATCTGGGCCCACAGAGAGCTTTCGCGTCATTAACTGATCATGTACTGCTAGTTTCCCGCGGAAGAATGCACAAATGCCGGCAATAAATAATCATTAATGTTCCGAGTTCGACGATCAGATAACGAAGAGAACGAGTTGGAAAGAGCTTTCCTCTTTTTCTCGTTCCGAAATGACGCTTCGCAGCTGTTTTTGCTGCTGTTTCAACATATGTTAAACGAAGTGGAGTGAGAAAAAGAATTGGGGGATTCTTTTCCTGAACTGGGGACGGGATGAACAAAGAGTTCTTGCAAGACAAACCATATGGTAGGAAGAATGAGTTTCTATTTATAAACTCACTTATTCACCATTCCTTGACATTAATAACACTGGAAACCCATGCCCAGTAGCACCTATTTTTTCGGCACCCTAGATCGCAAATTCCAAATTTCAAATCCCGCATTCCAATTCCGAATTCCCATTTGAGAATAGAGCGCGTCCAGAATGTTTCCTCTGCGTCAGCCCTTCTTCATTTTTTTTGGTTTAGGGCTTCTCGTTCGCTTCTTCTTCTTCCCAAAGTGATTTCCACAACCTATAAAAACTTCCTGCGCACCACCACCGCCAGAGGCTTTAGCAAACGACCACACGCGAAAAAGTAGAGAAAGAGAGCCGCCTCCCCTTTTCTGGGCCTTTTTTCTTACAAAAAAATCTATTATACCACCAACACCAAAGCGCCTCCGCTATCAGACAGATAGCTCCCCAAGGGCGATGACGATGATAGAAGCACAAAAAAACGGTTTCGTATGTTTCAGGTCATCCCTCATTTCATCTATCAAAGCTATGCCACCATCATCTCGTTCTACGCACCAACTTTCATCATGGTCATCCTGAACATAAAGATATGGAGGGCAGCAAAACGGCTTGCTGCACAGGACAGATTGATGTCTCATTGCAATTCAGTAGATGCATCCGAAAGACCCAGAAACGGTTCAGCAGAGAACAAGGATCTCCTGAATGAGAAGGAGACAATCGACGTGCCGAAGAAGGAGAGGGCCAACTCGACAAACTCGAGACTTTTCAAGTTGGAACGGAAATATCTCCATCGACCCAGTGCATTCTTCTCCGCTGCAAAAGGACCATTGGTACGTCAGCTGTGAAAGCACGAGTGTAGCGTGGGGGGCGAAAGAGCGAACCGAACCAGCGCGGTCATTTTTTGCTTGAGAAGCCGATAATTGCGTTCCTGAAAGACGAGAAAAGCAGAACAACCAAGGGGGCTTTCAAACATCACAAGTTCTTTCGGAATTGGTGTTTTACTCACTAAATAGAGTGTTTTGGTGGGTGAAAATGTGTCAGAAGCAGTAAGGAGGGGTGATTCTTGACTGTGATGTAGTGTCTCAAAATTTCCAGTTACTTTGCTACCGAAAAATAAGAAGATTCCATTTAGTTCATGAAAGTACACAAAACCTCGAAACATAAAGCAACGAAAAAACAAAAAGAGAATCTTCTTGATGTAGACGTCTCTCTTCTATTCTTCTATTGTTTTTTCCAGCCACTATTTAGTGTTTCTTCACTCCAATTGGCGTATAAATAGCCATGAGAAAAGCACTAAACGGTGCTTAAAATGTTCAAAGTGGCACTTATTGGAACTGAAGCGGTTCCGATTCTTTCATCTTGCCCCTTCTTCTCCTGGTGTATCCTCTTTTTGCTCTTGGGGTCTTCCTGCATCCCATTCCATTCCAATAAAATCATATTCAATGGGATTGTGTTGCCTCCAACTCAACTCGACATGTGACGCTGACGACGGGACCCGCGACCCGAATTCAGGGGTCGGTGGGAAAAACAAAAGGAATCTGAGGCACTTTTAGCTGACAAAGGGAAGGGATCATGGATGATGCGCACCAAAGGTCCCCCGTTTTGGCATTTATGTACGTAAACTATCAAGTTTCAGTTTTGACCTCTTTATGAGGAATGGAAAAAATGAGGAACAAAATTCAGGGGATGCAGAAATGACGGATGAAAATAACACAGCGCATTGTGTACTTTTTTGGCGAAGACGTCCTTCCGGAGGGGTTGATTGTGTCTAGAATTGGAATGGAAACATCACTTCCATTGAAGGGAGCCAGTTTTGAAGTTCAAGTAATTCACGCAAATTCCTGTCGACGTCACGAGACTTCCCAGCCATTTGCTTGCTAACTTTCTATTGTGTCCATTGGCGACCAGGTGACTGGGAGACCAACAAAGAATATGATTCATAATGGATAATTTTATTTCATAACAAACACTTGAGAGAATCTGAATCTGATTCTAAATCAGAACTAGAACTAGTTTTGTCAATGAATTGACTGTATACTGAATGGGACGACCGACGGGGAAGATGATCATAAAACTACAGAATGCACTTGTAATAAAATAATTACAGATCCGGCAGACGGAGAAAAGTGAATGCAAGGCGAGGAAAACTCTGGGGGTCATCATGTCGGTGTTCATCATCTGTTGGCTCCCATTCTTCATCCTTGCCATTTTCAAGTCATTTGGGATGCAGATCCCCGGATGGCTAGACCTTTTAGCCCTTTGGCTCGGGTATTCAAATAGGTAAGCAACAGGAAACAGAACGTTCTTTGTACTCAACTGCTCCCGGAAGAGACTTCTTTCTCCGTCACATTTACTCATCAATCAGGGTGATTGAAGCTATAAAAAGCTGTGGTCTGCCACCCATTTCAATCGTCAAGTCCATCATCATAAACTATGATAATGCGTCAACTTCCCCTCAGCTTGACATACATATTCTCAGAGCCTTCCCGTGAAATTTGACCTTTTTATGGAACCAACCGAATTTCGATCGGCTCAAAGTAGAGCAACGCGCGAAAAAATGAAAAATTTCCCTTTCTGGCGCAATAATCTCAAATTTCGTTATTATGACGTCCGTGGAGAGGCTTTTCAAACAATGAGAAGTCAGTTGGAATGAGAAAGAATGGAGGGAGAGTGGGATGCATGATAGGGGCCAACATACACACAAAAGAAATTCACATCTCAAAAAAAAAGAGAGTGGTATTGTAATGTGATATAAAAAACGCCTCGCTTCAAATTTAAAAGGTTCGAATTGGTCTCTAATCTTTTAGAAGCCTGAATAGACTATAGTGTACTAAAAGCGTCCAGTCCAATTTTTCAGCACATTGAATCCATTGATCTACTGCAAGTACAACAAAGAGTTCCGGATACCTTTCCGCGAAATGCTTGCATGCCGTTGTGCAACTTTGCAGACGGTGATGAGACAACAAAGTTTCACGAGTCGTTATGGACCTCCTGTGTAAGTTTCGACGCTTAGCGCCAAACGGAATAAGTTGTTTGGGGGATGGTATTTTAGTTGATAGTCCGGGTTGTCCGTTCATTCATGTTCTGAACCTAGAAAAACACCATCCATGCCACTTTTCACACTCACTCCTCAACCGTCCATTGATAGAGAATCGAGTTCCGGTCTCAAACAGGTTACTTTTCTGACCCTGGCGCGTTTACAGACGCTACCGTACCCAATCTACCAGCTATCGCCCGCTTCTGTGAGTATAACCCTACTTACCCAGAACCGACTACCTTTTCCAAACCGTTTTCTTACTTCTTTGCGTGCCAGTTTCTTCTTTTCTTTCTTTTCCTTTCTTTTCCTTTCACTCAAAACGCATGACTTTCCGGTTTCTTTCCGCGATTTCTTTTTCTTCTTCGCAGTGATTGTTGCCATTGCCAACTTGTAGTGGCTTTTCCACCTTTTCGCAGTTTTGAATTTTTCTGCATGGGTTTTTAAAATGTTATGATGCTGCACGAACTCTTCCTTTCCAAGTAATCAGTTCATTATTTTCAGATCTCGACGAAATGACAGTCACGAAGCGAGTGACGTCTGATTTGACCCAGTATGCACTGCTTTATAATTTATTCATCTTCGGTGTTCCTTATCTCAATTCTCAAAACTAACCATCATTCTTATTGCATCTTCACCTTACTCTTTGTCATATTTGCTCTATTGAGCACATACTGTGGTGCTGATCCTCATGCTTTTACCATTTTAGGAGAGATCTAGGCTCGCGCGGTTCAACTCGTAAGGTTTCGTGATTCCCCTTCCCTCATTTTGACTTCTGTATGCTTTTTCTTGCTTGCCTAGCACTGCTACAGATCGGTATAATACATTGTAACATTGAACAACTTCTGTTTATTTGCAATTTTTGAATATAAAGAAATGATTGTACGATTCGAGACGAAATAATCAGCGGGGAATTGAGTTACCATAACAGGGTACAAATATCAAAACGGGAATCATTATTGTGAGAAAAATCAGAAATGGGAAAGAAATGGGCATGTACAACAGAGACTTAGAAACAAAAGATTTCAAACATCAGCGGAGGCAAGGGAAATCATCTGATGATATTCGTCGTTGTCGTTGTCCCTTCTCTTAGCAGCAAACTTCTTGTAGGTATAGTAAACAAGAAGGGCCAGGGAACAACCTAAACGTGTTTTTGAAGAGAATAATAACTTTGTTAAAAACTCACTGATGATCGTCAAGACGAGAATTGCAATTTGGAGCAACACAACTTGGATGTGATATTTCACTTCCAGGGCCTTCAGTGCAACGGTTTCTGCGGTGTGGCATGGATCGACTTGATTGAGGTCAGTTCCAGGGACAACCGAAAACTCCATGGAGACTCGGTACTTGTTGTCTGCCTTCAAATGAACGAAGATTCTGGAAAATGTCGCAAATTAAAAAAAAAAAACTACAACAAACTCAGGAGTTCTTCATGTCTGATTTTCAAATAACTATTAACTTACGCATGAGGCTTTTTGTCGGAGCAGTCTGGGGATTGCGCGAGGGCACTGATGTACTCCACTGCCTCCAAGTCAAACGTATACCAAGCAACAAACGAATGGTTGTTCAGCGGAGTCAACTTTTTCCATTCATTCACTTTCGATGTTGCGCACTCGGTGAATCCAAACGAGACTGGTCCGGAGGAGGCTATGTAGAAACGAAAAGAGACAGCCTTGTTGTTTCTGACACGGGGGGTGAGATGTCCGATCTCAATAGGAATGGGCCATTTGGATTCTGGGGAGACTTCCCCGTAACTTTCTGATCTGTCTTCATCTGAAAGAACGTCATTCTTACTATTCTGTTCGTTTGTTTTTTGCTTACAGTCGATGAAACGGTGTTCTTCGTTTAACTGGTGCCACATGATTTTGGCCTTGTAAGTGAGGTATGGAGCAATGTAGCCAACGGTATCTTTGAAAGCCATAACGTGCAGATAGATTCTGAATCAAAAACGGTTGAAAACAAATCAAATTTTCCTTTCTCACCCTCTGTTTTGTGTTTTGCCGTACTCATATCTCTGAGCTTGTCCATCCCACAAACAGTTCTGTTCATTGTATAACTTGAACATGTAATAGACAGTGGAAGTATTCAATGCAAACGAATTCGTTTTATCCGCACGGAACAAACTCAATCTCGGAGAATACTTGCAGCGGCTGACACTCAACTCGACTTCTCCAGTGCCGTTGAAATACATGTTCAAAACAGTGACATTGTTGTTCAAAGCTAGAAATAATTATGTTACATTGAAGGAAACATCTAATCTACCAATGTCCAACAGTTCATAGAGGTGGACGTTTCTCGAAATGACGTCTCCTTTTTTCAAGTTGAACGGGACAGTCGTGTATTTATCTTTCTGCAGTGTTCCCATTGGCGTCACAGCATCGTTACTCTCCCGCGTGTAGAAAAGCATTGCATCGTTTATTTCGGAGTGGCTTGCACCAATATGGATGTAGAATCTGAATTTAAAATGACTTTTTTGACAATTTTCGACTACCAACGCACCCATGGTGTTTGTTTTCCGTGCAATCCAAAACATTTGAAAAGTCTGATAACATCTTGACCTCGGCTGGTGTCAATTTGTTGTTGACTGTCATATTAATCGGCAGTTGATATCTAGTAGAGTTGTAACAGGAACTGAACGAGATCGTGTACGGAGTACGATCCGGTCCAAAATCGAATGAGTACCGGACTTTGTTTCCAAATAGCAGAGCTTAAGAAATTGTCATTTTTGAAACAGTGCAAAATCTCTATTGGTACCTGTATCCATAAAGTGCTTCAGGGGCGCAAAATAAGTGTTCATTCGGTTTGGCGATACCACATACTGGAATGGCCAGTAAACTGACTCTTCAATTCCCAACACAGACTCGATCCTCATTTCTTCCTCGCCGTCATTTCCTGTCACGAATGTATGGAAACATTGATAAATTACCAATTGTCCAGGCCCATGGTGGTCGATAGCCTGGATCTCCACGTGCAAGCTAAAAACATCATTTCCTCTCTTTCATTCCTGTTCGTTCACTTACTGATCGGGCAACACCTCTTCTTCAACTGGGCAAGCGTGTTTGTAGAAGAGGAACTCCTCATGAGGCCAGAATCGAGCAATTTGTCGATCTTTAGTAAAATCCACACGGACAGTGTGTGGATCACGAGACAAGCATCGACGCAGGTGCAAGTTGAAAGATCCGGTACTCGTGGCGTTGAAGCAGAACGCGTGCCTTTGCCAATCCCCATGATAACGAGCGCCTGAAGTTTGGAATGATTGGAACATGCGGAACGTAGCACTTACCTCTCGGGAGAATTGAAGAAAAGTCTATATATCTCGTAGTATTGACATTTTCCTTCGCGTAAAATGGGATCCGGATGGTAGAATCGTACCCGTCATACAGTTCAGTACGATTTTCAACGAGAGTATTGTCTGAAATTATTCATTTCTTTGAAGTTATACATCAAATTTATCTCACTCAGGCCAACGTAGGAAATCTCTTTGCATCGGCGAAGGACTATTTTCCCGGTGACGTCACTGTCTCTGGTTCTAAGCTCCACTCGGAAACCACCAAAAACAATCCAGTCGTATCTTTTGAACGCTTCCCGAGGTATCAATGTCAAGCCGTCTTTCTTCACTTCCAGATTCTCAATTGTGGTGTATGGTGTGTCTTGAATTATAATCGGCAAGTTCTGATTGAGCCGTCCTTCAAAACAGAGACTAGTCTCGGGGTTCATGAAGTCTAAAACAAGTGGTTCGAAAGAATTAAAAAATTGAAACTCACAGGTGGTGAACAGGTCAAATTCGAGGATCTGGAGATTTCTGGAGGTGTTCGGCTCCATATGAACGTTGATTTCGACGTCAAAGCGTTCATGGTATTTGATTGTCACACCGTAGGTAGTACAAAAAAGGAGAAACAGAAGAAACTCTCTCATTTCCTAAAAAACGCAAGATTTTGAAGGTAGTAGGGGCTGCGTTAGGAGTTAAGCAAACAAGAAAGGACAGCCAAGAACACTGATTCTCGAATGAGAGTGTTGGATGAATAATGACTGTGTGCTGGTGAGTGCCATCGTGCAGAGTGGGGCGGAGCAGTGATTCACGCGTACAGTAACCCTCTCTGTCTGCACGAAGAGGTCAAGTCGAAAGCCCTATGTTTTTGGTTTGGACAGTTTTTAATGGAGTTTACACAAAAAAGAAACAAATGAATTGGGGGAATGCTGTACGAATGGTCGAATTGTGCAAAACCATGCGTGGGTAGAAGAAAAAGCATTCTGAAAAGAGTTTTTCTTCATAATTTCACGCCCCTCATCTCAAATTGAAACAAAACAGATGGAATGTTGGCTTGAAAACACAAAACGAATCCGAAAAACGAGGCGGGAGGCAGAAGAAGTCAGACTGAACTGAACAGATAGTGCCCATATGCAGATACTCCAAACGAACATCTGCAAGGGTCTCGCAACGAAAAAAAGCTTGTTCAGTGGAGCGCATTTTCTGAGTGAGGATTGCAAAACGAGGACCAACCTCAAAATTTTGGGAATCCATGCGACGGGTCTCGCCGCGAAAGTGTGAACATCAGTGCGTACTTTTGAGTGCCCATGAATTCCGCATTCATTTCAGACGTCTTCCTCGTGGTTTTTTGTAATTTCCCGATTTTGAGTTCCTGTTACCGTAATCCGTGATGATTTTCAGCTCACTAAAAACCTGTTCGAGTCAATCCAGTCCCACCCACCAATCTAAACCCGGTTTTGATCCATTGTAAAGCATTATTTGATCAGAAATCTCTTCGGTTTTATCTTTTCACTCCCTTTTCTTTTTTTCCTTAAGCTTCAATCTGTTTTCATCGCACCTCTTTTTGAAACATTCGGAACGCAATTTTCGTTTCAAATCTCCCGCACCCCGTCCGGCATACCCTACTTCTCTCACCCTCTGTTCTTCTTTGCGCGTGATACCCAGGTCACGAGACAACGTTGCCGTGAAATGACCGAGTCTCCTCATAATTTTCCTCTAATTTCTTGTTCTTTATCTTTTAAAATTATTCCAATTATACGTATTGGGTTGAAAATTTGATGAATTTATACTTATTGGTTGCTCTCGGCAAGCGATTATTCCTCATTCTACTAGAGGAGGACTGCGAGCAGTCGGTGGGCATGCGGAGTGTATGTGTGTGCGAGTGAGCGACCGAGTGTACAACGCGTTATTGATTTGCTCTCCATCTTCTCTTCTCGCCTTCTCCCTTTTCACTTTCTGATGTTTGATTGATAATGTTTCAACTTTTCTCAAACCTATGATTCTCTCAGTGGTTATTTTCAGATGAGTGAACCACATACTTCGAAATTGGCAAAAAACCATCGCAAAACGGCACAAACCACTTCTACTGCAAGACGTCCTTGCACACGGTCCAGAGCACACAGACCACAGTCAGATTATCACTGGTCGCCATATGATCCGAGTTCTGAAGGTCAGCAGCGTGAACGTCTTCGAAAGATTATGGCGGAAGAAGAAAGACGCGCAAAGATGAGACGCGAAGCCCGAGACGCCACAAAAAGAAAACATGAAGCGGTTGACATAATGCTTCGGAAAGTTCGTTATGAGACAGGATTCCACGTAGACACCTGGCCACCAAACTATGTTGAAGCGAGGCTAGTCGTCAGAACGGTATATTTTTAAAATAATTCCTTCTGTTCACGTATTTTTCAGATCCCTGATGTTGCCGATGAAGACAGAATCCCTCTGACAATTGAACAGATAGACAAGTTCCAGAAACGCAAGAAGTATATCCCGGAGGAGAATGACGGTAGCGCAATCATCAATCGTCCGATTGAAACCTCACAGACCTTGCAGATAGTGTTGTTATTGTGGTTGAAGATGATCAAGTCATTGCGAGAATGAAGAGGCTCATGGAAAAACGTAAAAGTAAAGTCATCGTCATCACTGAGTGCGTTTCTCCAGAGAATACTTTTCAAAAACTAGAAAAAAAACTTTCCAGATTCGACTTACGGCTCAAGTGTCAAGCGTGGGTTGAGGCGCAGTTGAGAAAGTTCGCCAATGGAGAATTCGACGTTTTCATCTGCACAATTGAACTGGAGTTTTACAACATGATTCCGTTTGCCAAGTTCACAGTATTCAACAAAGTGTATAATGGAAAACTTTTCAATAGTTTCTGCACTCGTCAATCGGAGAGATCGAGAACTACTAAGAAAACTTCAATCATTGACGTCACTTTGAGCTATGCTGATAGTCCTCGTCTTGTGAGCAGCGTCGTTGAGGTGAGAGATCTGGCAGGTTCACTTTTTATAGTCTTTTTTCAGTTGATGTACATGCGCGAAGACTACCCAACCGAGGCTATGTTGCAGTTTATCGAGTAAGATTCCTAATGAACTCGAGAAGACAACTGTTTCTTTTCAGAGATCACTGCTGGAGCGATCAACCGCTGGAACGCAGAATTCATGATCAGTGGCGAACTAACGATACGCTGATTAACGAAAGAGAGGTAATTAGAAGAAAATGAAACAAAACTACAATCCAAAGTTCAGAAAAAGGAAATTATCGAGAAAATTGGTGAATTCCAAGAAAAGTGGTGGGAAAACCCGGAGATTGTGGAAAAAGTTCGGGTATTTTGTGTCTTCATCGCAATAGTATGTTCACAATTATTTTTTCAGAAACACGTGGTTCCAATGAAGGAAATCCAAACGCATCTTCTGGAACCAAGCAAGCGTCTTGTTCAATCGTGCCTCAGAAACTGCGAAGAATATCAGAGAGTTCGTCAGGCTCGTCGCAGAGTTGTCACGCCACCAGTCCCTCTTCCCGTCCGTCATGCTGTGTTCGGACCTCGTACTCCTCCAGGATCTCCACCAGCCGACCCTCTTCCACTTGAACATTACCTCTTCCGTCAGCATGATGACGAGCCTTCGTTTATCAACATTCCTGGTCCCGCACGTGGGGGTCATTGAGGTACAAATCATCATGTTGATAACTTATGTACTTTTGTTTTTGTTGTACAAAAAATCTACTTCATTTCTTCTCACTCCCATCTCACCCAGAGATTATCGAGATATCTCTATCAAAGCTCGTACTACTCCTGATTTTTTTCATAACCGTGTGTCTTTAGAAAAAAATTATCATCGCCATTTTACCCTGATTCTCCTAAAATAAACAGTGTATACTCATGTATTCGTCGCAGATGTTTATTGTTGCAGAATGATTCGCAGAACTAAAATTTGGTTTGATGGGAAGGAAAAAAACAGGCAAAAACTCAGAACAAACGGGGAAAATGTGCACACCCATCTACGTATAACTACCATTTAAAGGTTCTCTAACAAATACTAGCAACAAAGCAATGCACGTGGATCGTTTTAGAAGAATAAGTGGGGAAAACCAGTAAATATCATAAAATAGTCCAGGTGGTTTGTTCTAGTAAGTTGAGCGAATCGAGGAAACTGCAGCATGGGCGACGAGCAGTTGGGCGAGAAGACGGGACTCGAGGTAGGCACGCGTGTCGACGACCCAGTCGCGGGCGAGATGAGCTGGCTGTCCCTTCAGAAGCTGCACCACTCGGATGGCCTTGTCCAGATCTCCAGTGTGAACGTAGTGCTTGGCGCGAGACAGGATCTGAATAAACGTCACTTTATTGTTGTTACAAAAAGATCAAGAAGATTTTGTCGCTCTACTCGTTCAAAACAGGTGGTTTTTCATCTGATAACTTTTTGCAGCACTTCAACCAAAGTTTTTCACTCACCTCGTAGTTGTCGGCGTTGTTGACATCAATGGCATCTTGAGATGTGTACTGCTTCGGAAGGTCAACCAAGAAGAGAGACTTGACGTACGACCAGAAGTAAGCTCCAAGGGTTCCTCCGTTCTCATCAATCGAGCCAGTCTTGCGTCCAATTTTGTACAGGTGCTCGAATCGGTTTCTCAGATCCTGTTCAGTGTATGTCCCGACAGTAGTGGCTTGTTGTGGGAAGGAACCGACGATGGCGTTGACGAAAGCGTCCTCTGGGTTTACCTGAAAAACATAACTTTATTCGTATAGTCAAATGATATATTCCCCAGAAATTGTACAGAAAATTGTATTTACTATACCCACCTGCTTGAGGAGATCGAGTGACTGAGTGAGTGGGAGTCTTCTCTCATCCATGTTGTTTCCAGCCTTGTTTCCATGCTTCAGCGTATCGATCAGGTTGTGGCAAGCAATCCAAAACTGCTTCGCACGACGATTCTCGTTGTCCAGAGCAACGCGGCTTCCGAGAGCCTCTTCGATTCCTTCCAAACGGCTGAGAGCGGCACCGACTTGCTTGCTGTGAACATCGCGCTCACGGAGAACAGCCTCCTCGACTTTCTGATTCTGTTCAATTTCGAAAAGCTGTCTCTGAGTACGGATGACTTGTTCCAAGTGCTCAGAATGAGCCGACGTTGTGCGCTTGAGCTTATCCTCCAGCTCTCCTTCCCATGTCGAGCGACTCTCCAAAAGCTGGAAACAGTGTTACGTAATTATTGCAAACAAATTTGGTTAATTACCGCTCTCTCGATATCAAGCTCTCTTTGAAGGCCAACACGTTTCATCTCAATGCTGAGTTTCTCGGCAGCAATGCGCTCATCGGCAAGGCGCTGATCCTCCAGAGCTCTCGAGATGTTGAGTTCCGCGCGGACTTGGTGGTCAGAAAGTTGGCAACGGAGTTGGTCGACTTTGAGATGGGCGTGGGCAATGATTGCGTTTAGCTCATCCTCAGTCAAGTTCTTGTCCTGCAAAAACATTGTTTAGCAGGTTTGATATTCCAAATATATTAGTCTGCTCTTTTGTTGATGCTTTTCAATTCCCTAGCTCGTCATTTTCTGTTGTATTCTGTACTAAGACGTCGCTGCGGGCTCATTACAATACGCACTCATCTCATTTCCCTTCTCTGACATTATCATTTTATTCCCGCTCGAATCGCTATACGAGTGACGTGGATGGAGGCCCATTACAGTAGTCGACGACGTAAAGCTAAGCGGGCGGTGCCACGTCGCGGCTCTTTTCTCTTGCTCAATCTATTATTTTCTGCTCACGAGATTCATTCTGCTCTCAAAAAGCGCAATTTCACTTCTCCTCCTCACGACGTTTCTTCCAATTTTCTCGAATGCGACCCTCCAATTTCCTTTCTATACAGCTTTCTTCTTCACGTTTTTCTCTCTCCCCCATGACTTACTTTAGCATGCACATCTACGTTCGGAAGAATGCTCTTCATCTCGAGAGCGAACTGCTGACGAGACTTGTCAATCAGATCCTTGTACTGATTGAGAACAGCGGACTCTTGACGGGACTGAAAAGTAATTGATGAATTCGAGCTCCTTCGAGTTCTTATTACCTTGCTGACCAAGCCATTGATCTCATCGAGCTGATGAGACAGCTTGTTAGCAGTCTCCTGAGCATTCAACAGAAGTGGGTTGGTGGCGGTGGCTGAGTCCTTCTTGCCGTCGTTGACGATCTAAAAATAGGTTTCAAGATGATTCACCTCACGGGTCATAAGAATTGTACAAATGATTGGCTAAATCAAAACGTTTTCGGATTATGCCCATACACGAGGGCCTAAACAATGCTAATTCTGCATGTGCCTATCCTAAACAAAAACAAAGACAAGCTGTATGTTCTTGCGCCAGTACGCACCTTACGAAGACTGTCGATGTAGTTTCTCCCGTCCGCTTCCTGTCCGCTATCGACACGAGCTTCAGCCTCGGCTCTCTGCAGAGCAGAAGTCACGTTTTCCCAGTTGGCGTTCTTCGCATCGTCGACAGTCTGCTTCAAAACGCTAGCGTGCTCGTTGATAGCGTTGATCGTTTTGAGCTTTGCCTCGGTAGCCAGACGAACTTTTCCTTCGGCCGAGTGGATAGCGGTCTTCAGTCTTTCTTCGAGCTCTGCAATTTCAGTTGTCTATTGAATCAGAAGTTTTGAATCTTACGCTTGTTCTTAGAAGCAACAACTTCTGGGGCCTGCTTGACCGCAATTGGAGTGACGTCCTTGCGAACATCGATTGGGTCGACATGAACCGGAGTTGCTGGCAGGATTGGCGGCAGCGGAGTCAACTCGAGTGGGGGAAGGATTTCCTTCTTCTTTGGCACTGCGCTGACAACCTTATCCTTGATGTCCCCGATTTGCTTCTTAGTCTTCCTAAAATACTTGAATTTTACTTCCCTCAGTTAACGCAAAAACTAACTCAAAGCTAGACTGCCCGAGAACGGCATCGAAAACTTGTTTCGTTTGAGGAACAGTCGATTCCACTTTGTGACGGAACTCCGGGTCAGCGTAAGCGTATCCGACAACTCCTCCGGCTCCAGCCACAGTCACTCCAACAAGAGCCAATCCCTTTCCACCGCCAGATTTTCTGAAAACAACGTAAT
The DNA here is from genome assembly GCA_900883565.2 of Caenorhabditis panamensis. Classification (NCBI taxonomy): domain Eukaryota; kingdom Metazoa; phylum Nematoda; class Chromadorea; order Rhabditida; family Rhabditidae; genus Caenorhabditis; species Caenorhabditis panamensis. Next base: position 720,655 of record LR537692.1, on the reverse strand, counting down.
CATGTTTTTGCCAAAAATTGTGATTTCTGACTCACTTTGGTGCTTGGACAGGTGGTTTTGGTGGAGCAGCGGCTTGGTTCGACTGCTGACGAGCCCCTTTCAGCGTTTGGCTAACCGATCGTTTCTGTAACTTACTGGTTTTCGAAAATACACTCTGCAAAATTCTTACCGATGCGATGCGAAACATTTCGCGACGGCAACCGAATAATTTACCTGAAAAATAAAAGTTTAATATTTCTTTGTTGCTCTGCTGATGCAACCGAGAGGTAGAGATGTTTTTGCAGTAAGAAAAAGAGATAAACAACCAATGCTGCGTTTAGAACTAAATTTGCGCGTCATGCACCTCAAAAGCGTCAGCAAGGCCTGTGGCGGCGCATTCCCCGCTACGCTCTCTCGCAGTAACCCTCCAGCCCATGTCGTTGTTGTCTCTCGTGATGTGGCCCATGCCTTCTCGCAATCCTCAAACATTTGTGGTTAGTTGGAAGGTGTATCGCAACAGATTGTCCGATGGGATCGACTATGTAACAGTGCGTTAGGAATTGATAGTACTTTCTCTGACATCGACAATATTTCCTTGATTGATTTCTGGGACTGCGCAAAAAAACGAAAAAAGAATGAAAAATGAGTGGTAAAGAAAAGGAAAACGAGATTTGTGAAATGTCATGTCAAGGTCATTTGTCAGTCCAATGTGTGTTCTCTCAGAGATAGCGACCGTTGAATTCTCGGTCATTGTGGTGGTGTTCTCACTTGTTTTTCCCCTTCCATCAGCTTTCCCTGTTATTCCTCGACACTTTCAGTTTGGGTGAAAAATTTTGCGGTCTCGACACACCAGTAACCCGTGCCTTGGCCCTGCCGGCCGACGGCTTTTCTTCTTTTTTTCATAAACAACGTTTCATCATCCAAAACAGCCGGAGGCGACAAGAGAAACTGAATAAAGTCAGGACGAAAAGAAGAGGAGAGCGCCGACACACCGTAGTGGGAGAGGCGGGTCTCGCCGCGATTGACCGACGAGAGTGCGGCGTCTCTTCCTCGGCGCCCTCCATTTCTCTATTGATTCTCCTCTCTCTTCTCAATTTCCCTCGGGCTCGACGTGCGCAGTCGCTTCTTTTTCATTTCGCTCACTTTTGTCTTCGTTCGAGCAGCTGTTGAATAAATATTCCGGAAAAATCGAACGAAACCTCACCTCTCATTACTTTCTGCTCACTTTGAAACCACCTGACTACAAGTGTTAACTGATCTCTTCTTTCTCAGGCAATGATCATCTTCAAGCTTGGCAGTTTCTGCACAGCGATGGACTTTCGTGATGCTAATGTTCCAGCAGCTATCTTCCACGCTCTTGCTGCCGTTTTGGTGAGAATTTTTCATCTGATTCGTGACGAGATTAAAAGTTTCAGGCCATCTTTGCTATGATGTCGACTGATTGGATTCTGATCGAAGATATGAGTGCTCGTAACGCAACACATGACATCGATGCTATCCAAGCGGCCGAGCTTTACATAAGGAACACCGAGCCGTGTCACGCAATCGGTCAGTGAATGAGAACATGAATAAGTTTGTGTCGAACAAAGCAATTTCATTATAGGTTGTCACGACTTCTGGGAGGCAGTGCGCTTTGGTGGATACGTTGATGCCGACGGGAAATCACACATCGCTTTCCACACTCCATCTCGAGGTTTGAGAAACCGAGTACTCAAAAACTCATTCTTATCCGTTTTTTTGTAGTTCTCGTCGACTGCATCACCCCCTCCACGGCTAACTACTTCTATGTCCTCATCGCTCTCTGCTTCGTCATCTCATCGACTTCTTCGCTTTGTGGAACTATGAGTCTGCTCCCTCCGCCAGCCGGATTCCTCGCATGGCTCCGCACTAACTCAATCTTGGAGATGTCGAACAGTGAGTTTCTTTGCCCTACTCTCATTTCATAACGCGAAACGTGTTCAGTGATGCTGACTCTCTGTTGCTGCACTATAGCCATCATCGCCCAAACTGACATCTCTGACCAGCGCCCTGACGACATTGTTGCTATTGGAGCCGGTGTTTTCCTCGTGTGCATCTCGGGACTTCTGTCTTTCCTTGCTGCTATGGCCAGCATTCGCCAGAGGTATAGAAGCAACAAAAGTGGAATAAACAAAATGAAATTTTTAGCAACCGCAAGGTCCGCATGCGTCGCATTGACAACCAACGACTTCTCTGCGCTCGTTCCCTCCGCTCCTGGAGAGATGCTGGACGCCGCCCGGATGACGTCGTCCCGATTGTCGACTTCGAGAGGTTAGTTACTCAAAATGCAGGTATCGCTGTAATACTGAATAGCGCCATAGTTTTCAGGTGGTGAAAAACATTTTGCTACGAGAACTCGTTTCAAAACACCTAAACTTTCAGATACCTGGATGAGAGCAACGACACCACCGAGACGAACTCAACTGACCCAGCTCCATCGCAACCAGTCGTTCTCCCATAAGCCAGTCACAGAATGCCAAATCCCAACACACACTGAATGGAACTCACTTTTTCCTGCACCACACTTTTCTTCTTTTTCACCGTCCACATTTCTTCACCAACAGTGTGTATTTCAATCTCTTCAACTGTAAAACTCAACGAAATAGTCACTTTGTCTGCTTTGTATACTGTCTCTTCTCTATGTGAACCCCCTAGTTGTGAATCTCCGGTCGCTCATGTTCAATCCTGTTCATGCACAATACATCCCATCGCTCTCTTGAATTCCGGTCGATGCTCTTCTCTGGCATGTAGAATACTTTGTATTATTTCTCCCAGTCTGTTCAGAAACTCCTTTCCATGTTATCCACTTGGAACTGACCATGTTTCTTTACAGACCTCCTATTCCTACCATTTCAACTTTTTCTCGATTCAAATCGAATAATTCCAGTCTCATGATCTTGTCACTTTGTTCCTTTTCCCTATTTCCCCTCTCTTTACTTCCAAAAATACAACGCCACAATTGTTTGCCACACGAAACGTCACAAATTAGCTTTAATTGTGAGATGTATAATTTCTAAACTCCACCGAGTCTGTCCTGTCCTTGCGGTGTAGAGTTCCTATCCACAAAACTATGAGAAGCTTGTGCTTTTTTGATGTTTTATGTGAGATTTCTTTCTTGAACAAATAAATTGCATACATAACCGGTTCGTTAATGTCTCAAGAAGCGAATCGAAAAAATTTGGGCTCTGAAAGCAACAGTCTTCTTTTAGTTCGTTCATTTTATTCTATCAGGTTCTCAATTTATGCAACCGGCATACATTCTCGACGTTCATTGTTTTGTCAGCAGCCGTTTCATACTCGACTCATGAATTACTCTTTACCCTCCTAATTGTTTGGTATCAAATCAATCTAGCCTTCATATTTCAACACAAAAACTGATTGACAGGCGTCGCACGTTTCTGTGATAACAATTATCAATAACATGGTTTGAATATGATTACCGATTTGACAAGGGAGCAGAAAGGAGATGAGAATGGGTTTGGTTTTTTGGACAATATCGAAGTTGAAGTGTAGGCACAAAGCACAGCCAATGAAGAGAAAATTGGCTGCATCAACTAGAAGGAATCTGAGGAGTTGGAGGAAACAAAGACATGAAATACAGTCGAAGGAACTCCCACGTTTGGGGGGCATGCATACGGAGCACGCCCACAAAACAAGACATCGAGGACAAATGGGATAATGGGAGGTTATGAGCCGACGGAAGACAGTCTTTCTCTTAGACTGTCGACTTTCAATGTCTAGATATTGATACAATCCTAACCTTGATATTCATTCAAAATCAGTCAATATTTGCGCTTTATCAAAGTTACGCTGTCAGTTTTGATTGTTCTGTGAGTATGCAAATGGTAAAGAAACGAAACTTCGAGTTGAAATATTGCGAACGTGATGTTCCGTTCCGTTTTGTATTCAACTTGTTGCCCCAACTTTTTTCCAGTTCTAGCTCGCCCTGTTTATAATTTAAAACTGCTCAAGTGCTTTCAAATTTGTCAACAAAGCTTCCGCCTGAGAGTAGGCTGTTGATCAAAAAATCACGTGTGTGTAAAATATTGCTTCGCCTCTCTGGAAAAACAGAACGATTGTTATCATTTTCACCTGATTTCCAGCATTTCCAATTTCAATCGATTGATTGGTTTTCAAAGTTCACCTACAACACGCCATACAAACACATCTGTTATCAGCTCATAACCGTTTAAAAGACGCCTTTGAGATAACAGAGTCAGTTCTGCTCGCGAGGCGACATGCGGAGCACATTGAAATTTCTCCTATTACTAGGCGCCTTCCAACTGGTAAGTGACCACAGTAGCTAAATTTGAAAGAATCCCATAACAATCATAATCCTGTTGTAGGGGGTCAGTGCGCTTGTTCACCGTCGCATCGGAACACTGGAATCAGAGAAATCCTGTGGAGAGGTTAGTTCGTTTCCATAGATAAAACAGTGCCTTGTTATCATTGATATTTGACATTCTCTTTTTCAAATCAGTCTTTTGCAGGGCCAGTACTACTCGAAAGAAGCTGGCTTCTGCTATGAGTGCAAAACTTGTGATGAATCCTACTATGAGGCGTAAGTTACTTCTCAAGACCTATTTTTAGAAGATATTGGTGAGCATAACATCACCAAAGTAAAGGTTTTCCAAGTTCTCCTTCCCTCTAACGTTGATGTCAGAGTGTCACTGATAACGGTCAGAGAAGAGCAAGTCATGTGCACAGAGAGCGGTGTCATATGGTGCCTGGGGAAACTAGAAGGGGAACTGGCGTATTATTCAAAAACGATTGATGTAAACCCATAAACATGTTTGACAGAGGACTGTTTTTAGTGTCCAACTCTACTATATTTTCGAAAAAGAGTACTTTCCAACTTGCTGCTGTAATCAGTCTTGTGGTGACTATCATTTGAACTTCTTATCATTTCAATGAAATGAAACTTGAATTTTGCGTCATCTAGCCCAAATTGACTTGACCCGAGCATGCACTTTTATCTTTCACGAACTACCAAATTTTTTTGAAAACTTGCAACCAGCTTGCTTCGTTTAAATAAAACTTTCAAAGTGTACTTCTTCAGAGTAGAATGCACAGAGACCAGCAACACTGTGTGCAAGTGGTGTGGGGACCAAGTGCCCGATGGAGAATGGACGGAAGAGTAATCCTTTTTTTCCAATTATAGTTTCAAATTGTTTACTAGGTTGATGGGAAGATACGCCGATCGATGTTCGGTTGACAGGAAGAAGTTGTTTGGAAAGGTCCAATTCGACCCGAAGAACATCGAGATTATCACACCGAGTGATTATGAAGAGGAGTACACTGAGGGCAAAGGAACCGATGAGAATGCAATTGATGTGAAACAAGAAGAAAGATCGGCAACTGGATTGAAAAGGAAGTTTGTCAGAGATTTGGAAAAGCATTTTGAGAATGAGGAAAATGAGCGCCTTTCCCGTGAATATTGTGATGAGGTATTGCAATTCTACAGGCAGCAAAAAAGAATGTTGCGATTTTAGGGACAATATTACAATGGAAAAGAGAAATCGTGTTTTAACTGCTCAACTTGCGGAAAATTCCTTTATGAGACGTGAGTGCAAACCAAAGCAAGTGAAACGTGATTGATCTTGTTCAGAGCAAAGTGCACAAAAATTTCAAACACGGTTTGCACTTGGTGCGGAAAAGATCCTGATTTTGAGGCAATCTCCGATGTGTAAGCCTCATTTCTACAACATTGCCTTCACCCGTGTTTCAGTGTTTTGACATCATACCAGAACAAATGCTTGATGGGCCGTTTGGATTTTGTTGGCATGCATGGGCTCTTCCAGTCAAATAGCAACTCTGAAGAAGAGACATATGATAGTGAAGAGGAAAGTGAAGATGAAGGTGATGACCAGAAGGAACGCTCGTTGGACGCACACGTTCGAGTTGCTCTGGAGAAAAGAGAAGAAGACGTGATTTTCCGAAGAATCAACTCGAAAACTGGTGTCGTCATCACGGAAGAGCCAGAAGATCAGTCGTATGAGGATGATGAGGACGAGGACGATTCTCAGACAGAAGATGATGATGAACTCGACAAGTCTGTGTCCAACACTGTCAACGCATACTTCATCAAGAAAGGAAAGAAGATCATTCCAAAGGTGGAAGCGTTACCAGATGAGTCAATTGAAGAGTCAGTAGAAGAGTCTGCTGAGGAGGATTCACCAGAAGAAGAAACGGCCGCAAAAATCCCTGTCATCCGAGCATATTTGACACTTCCCATGGATGGTGATTTCGAACTCAACGATGAAGAAGAAAACAAAAAGCAAGACGAGAAAGAATTTGAGTTTGTCGCTTCCAGCTGGGAACATCGTCGTCTCTCCCTTCCTGCTGATCTTCCCAAATACAAGTCGATCAAGGATGACGATGATTCGACTGAGGAGTCCAACGAAAGAGTTATCAGCTGGGACAAGTGGGTTGACGACGAAGTCAAGCCAATCAAGGTGAGCTGATTTTCTACAATTGGCAGCTGTATTGAAGCTCTCTTCTGCAAGGAATTATTTCAGAAGGCTGACGTTGTTGAGGCTGAACCCATCAATCCATGGGCTGATGTCGTCGTCGTTGTGGACAGAAGTGGCGAAGAAGACGAAGGAGAAGAAGTAATGCAGAAGAAGATTTCGTCCTTCTCTACCACAGTCCTCATTTTCTGCTCGTTGATGACTTTTGTCACCCTGTAAGCAATTCTGGAATTCCTATGCAAAACGTAACGTTTCAGCAGCTACGCCTTCTATGCCTGCATCAGAATCCGTTCCCAGAAGAGTGTCTTCCTTGGAGTTCCAACTGACTCCCCAGACTATCACAGTATGTTTTTTGTCCCCAACGACACGCAACTGAGTATTTTCAGTGATTCTCCATGCCAGCCGTCACATTGAAGAATTGGAGGCCAAGGAAAAGAAGGCGTCTCGCCACATTCACGAAAACCCAATCTTTGACGCCTGAACCCGAACCGTTCTGTGGAAAAACTCTTGATTCTGACTTCTTTGTGTATGTACAGCTAACCGATGTTTGTTTCACTGTTCCAATTATCAATTTCAAACAATTATTTTTTTAATATATAAACTACTTTTTATTAATTTTCCGAAATGCAGGGAATTGGGACTAATGAGAAAAATAGAAACCATGAAAGAGATGATAGATCAAAAGAGATGGAGGAGCAGAGCAGGAGAAAGAAATGTCTCAAGAGACAGACCGCCTGAGACTATGGGGACAATAGAAGTTTAAGTAAAAAAAGGCAGAAAAAAAGCAGAGGAGATATCAAAACACCCGGAAAGAAAATGATGGCTAACAAGTTCGAGAACAACGAACAAGGGACAGGACCGTTGGACGGACTGTGGGGGAATAAGGGGCAATCGGACCGATTTGACAAAACAATTAGTATGACAATGATAAATCTGAATTTCAGATTTAAGGGAGGGTAGAGTAACGAAAAATGCAAAGAAGGGGATGTACACATTGAGATTAACTAGACGCTAGACTGAACAGAAGCGGTGATTTTGTGGGGTCTACTATGACTGGAACTGATGGATATTGTGCTCGATGGCTGTGCAATATGGTTTTTGAGTTCAAGTTCCGCATAGTTAACACCTTCGTGAAATGCAGCAACTGTGGCCCGTTTTTTGTGGATCTATGAGAGATAAAACCAATAAATGACTTGAAGCAGAGACATGCACACCAAATAGTTAGAAAGCTTGTTGAAATGAGGAGAAGCAGCGGCTAAAGCAACACACAGGATGGCAGTTTAGTGTGTTAGACGGTAGACATGCGTGAGTCGCAGTAATAAGCATCTTTGACTGCCAGATCGTACGCGTTTTCGTTAACCTAAAATGGTTTAATTGGAAAACGTGGTTGGAGGGAGATAAAGTTTCAGATGTAGTGGGGAATAGGGATAGAGAGAGTAATTGAAATTGGAGCAAGGGGCAGGAGAGCGGGAAACATCACAAGAAAACAAAACCGATTACCTAAATACTCATGGTCACACTATGACAATCAAACTGTGAGAAGGGTAAGAAATTGATTAGAATAGGAAGGAAGAAGGGGGAGACAAGCTCAGACGACAGCTTCGCGACTCAAATAGACGCCGTACGCTGGATCGCATACCTCTGGAGGTTGTTGGTACAATCGTGGAGGGTCTGGTCCTGCCTCGAAGAAGTTTTCTCTCGAGTTCAAGCTGAAAAGATGAAGTTATAACCAATACTTTCTTTATAAGTCTCTTACTTGGCTTTGGCTTTGGGTTCACTGTAGTCTGGATGCTCTTTTACTCCTGAAACTTCAATTTTTTTCATAGAATTCACACACTTCCCAGACAACTTACTCTTTCTCACACAAATGGTGATAACGCAGATAAGGAAGAGCACAGCAGCAACCACGATGAGCACAATCACCCACCAAGATGACATCTTTCCAACCATCGTGCTATCCCCTCCCAATAAGGCATCCATGGAAACAGGGATTCTGGAAAAAGAGTACTTGTTGCATTTGAATCCCCACTCATTCATCTCATCTTTTGTTCTATTCTATTCCGATTTTCTCACTTTCTTTCATTCCCATAAAACACTTTTCCTGCCAAGTGCCATAAATACTTGACGTCTTCATAACCATAACCTCCCTCTTTTTTGCCTTTTCTTTACGGTATTCACGGTATTTGCATATCCCCACACTCTTCCGCAAAAAGAAAGGCAATGGTTGACCTCACGTGGGATTTGACCCCACGGCTCAACGCGCTCTCGTTCTCTTTTTGGACACAATAATGCGTGCCGCGACCTCTCTCTTGAATAGGCAAATAGCACAGGAGGCACGTATTATTTGAATAGTGTGGTCCGTTTGCTCAAAACCTATACTTACTGTTTTGATCCAAACTGGTTCTGGAGTTTGAGAGCAATCTGGCGGTACTGGTCCTCTTCGCGGACTGGAGAGATGGTCAAACGTGCAATGTAACAGTTGGGAACGGTGTTGTTGGTGACAGCCGAGTCGAAGTGGAAGTTCTCCCATGATTGTCCCACCTGAAAAACACATTTCTTTGGATTAGCTGTGGTTTCGTTTTTCCAATTCCTAATCCTCTAATTTCTCAATTTCCCGCGCTTCGGTTTGTTTATTCATATGCGCATACAACGGGAATAAAATTCAGGCCGAAGTCATTAAATTGAGAGAAAAGAAAGAAAAGATGCGTGCGCGAGTTATTAGAAAGTGCATTTCCTCAACCGACCGCTTCCCTCCTTCTCTCCCACAGTCTAATTATGGATATGTCACCTGAAGGTCATTCTGGTCCACACTGAAGACGATTTCTCTTGGTGGACGAGGCATTGGTTCCGCACAATAGTGCACTAGAACAGTAGCATCATTTCCGCGTTGCTCAATGCTTGGGGGAGCATCTGAGTTGCTTGGGGCTCCGATGACTTGAACGTTGAGACTGGAGGTTCCTGGAGTCTCGAGACTTGGAGAGCATTCTGGTTCTCCTTGGCTGACTTGGGAGCAAGCTGCACACCAATACTGTCCGGAGTACGAGTAGTTAGCAATTCTGAGAGAGCAGAGAGCAGTAAGTCTGACGATGTTCGCAGATCTTCCTCCCTCTGGTGGCATTTCCTGGTATTGTCCTTCCAATCCTTGTGGACACGCCGCATCAACCACGTCCCCATTCGGTTTTCTCATTCTCCAGTAGACAATTGGTCGTGGATTTCCTTCAACTTGACATCCCATGTTGATGTTTTGGTTCATCTCAATTCGGTTGTTAGCCAGGAAAGGTGACGATGATTGCAATTGTTGGAAGTTGTCCTTCAAAAGTTTCGCAGACGCTGAAAACAAATGTTTGTTGAAAAGAAGTCATCACTTCCATTTTCTCACAGTATGGATCAATCTGAACTGCTTGCGACAGTGGCATGTTTGATTCGTCGTGAAGACCGTTATTGGCTTGACATTGGATTGATTGCCCGATCATTTCCGTTCCAATCGTGATTTCGGCGCCTGTTCCACTGCAAATTGGCGGTGATGAATGGGAACGAATGAATGAGATGGATGAGATTGGAATGGTGGAGTGTTGCAAAGTCAATGAGTTTACCTTGGACTTCCGTTTTTCAACCAGCGGTACTGAGTAGCTGGAGGATTTGATTGAACGTTGCATTTCAGGGTCTTCCGTCTTCCGCTCTGCTGACACATGTTATCGGCCCCTCGGACGCATTCGACAAAAAACCTGCAAGCCTCTTGTGTGACCCTCTAATTAGACTTTTTATGAATGGCAGGACGAACACCACTTCTCCCCTTTTTGTAACCCTAACCTGCCGAAAGAAAAAGAAAATTGCACTAATTATTTTACAACCTAACCCTTCCTTTTGAACACTGCTGACTAGACTGTGTACAGACATTTTCTAATAACACCTCTTCCTCGGCAACATAAAATGCCTTCCCTCTCCGTACCTGTATCCCTGGTTTCCAATCAAAACCGGTGATTGTCCGTTCGAGTCCACAACATGTGGTTGCCGTAAATAACGGACATCGACGGTCGCTGGAGCAGAATCGACGGTACCTACAATATGGAGAATTGCGTAATGGGTCCAGGTGCTTCTCGAGAGCTCTCGTACCTCCATTGAGAGCCGCTTGGCACATGATGGTCGCACCCGTCCAATTAGTGTTCACCGAGATATCCTTGAGAGTGACAGCCTGTAAGAAAGCGTATTGTGAGCCATCCTCATTTAAATTTCCCAAAATGAGTCACAGTCCCCTTTCCTCAATTCTTCCCGATACTTCCATTCATCTATTTCTCACTGTCTGCTAAAACTCTTTGTGAGAATGAGTGACATTGAGATGTGATGTGCGCGGGGGTTGGTTACACCATCCGAAATTGGGCATTAGTACAAAAAATGGCGGTGTGGGACGACGCCACAAAGAAATGACGCGTAAAGTGACATCGAATGGGTGAACTGAACTGTCCGAACACAACACATCCGTTACGGTTTTTGGGAAATGAGACGGAACTCTTTTCTTAGTTCCATTTCTTCAATGAAGCTTGTCATGTCTATGTTTGCAGGAAGAGAGAACTTTCAAACAACCAAGTTCTCATCCTTCCCCTTATTTGTCAGGCCATTATCAACAAGGATGGTACGCAATGGCTCCATTCTGTCGTGGGAAGACAAACGTTTATCAGCAAACCTTCCCCTCTCTGCCCAGAATGTCAACGTGTTGCGCAATATTCCATGTGACCCTTCTTATTCAGATTATCTCGATTGATTGCGGTCTACAGAGAAAGATGCACCATCTTGATGGAGGGGTGATGCAACGATGCAAAGGTCTCTAGTTATTCTTCAGTTTCTTCAGCCTAGTATTTTTGTTTCAAACAGTATCAGTTTTGTAGCGACTGAAGTGTAGGGTAAACGTGCTGTCGGTCACTTCAAAGGGCTTCTTCCCTTAGTTTTGCGTGTTTGGGCAGAACTGACAAAAAAGAAAGCCGCGGCCTTCAATCTCCAGTGTTCCTTTCTTGCAAATGTTTCCAAAGTACGGCGACCCGAGGGCATGTGTCTAATCGTAGCACTTCCGTTCTAATTGATCGCTCTAATCAAATTAGTGAAGGACACGACAATACCCAATGATCCATAAAATCTTAACACATATGGAGTAGACCCTCTCATCACGACAGCCTCGGAGTATTTGAGCAACCTCGGGAAAGGAGGAAGACGGTGAAAGAAGGAAAGTCGGTTATGAATATACACGCGCATCTCGTTTCTCCGTTAGACAAACATTAGGCAAAACCAACCTACTAACCGAATAAACATTTATACATTTAGGAATCCGCGGAACGGACAAGAAAGGCACTTGAGTTAAGAATTGAAATTGAGACGGAAACCGCAAGTGTTACATGCTTTAGCTGCTATGCATAAAACACGGAAAAAGGAAGTGATACAATAATTGTCCTCTTGGTTATCAATCAGAAAAATTCGAAGAATGGTGGTTCAAAGAGAAGTGTGATCGATGATACCGCAGACAGATATGACGAATTGCAAACTGATCAATCACTAAATGTATCAAGCATTTCGGTCATTGGCACCCGACAGTTGGGACCAGGGCTAATCCGTTTGCCGGACCATTTCCTCCTACTGTATTCTTAATCCCACTGTGCGAGACATAAAATGACCAAACAGACATGAGGACGGGATGGGTAAGACCTTTGTTGCATGCACTTTGCCGCCAGCCTTGACCCTTACCGCAGATAGGGGCTTATTCTGTGCGCCGAGTTGTCTTCGGATCAGCAATGCTTTTTAGTCGTACTCCGCTCAATGCGGGGTGTAAATGAGAGACTTTCCTAACGTGTCGTTAAAGGCTTAATGGTATGATTAATGAGTGTGGCGAGTACGGTAGAAAGTGTAAAACGAGATGATGTCAGTCAGTGCCTCATTTTTTAAAAAGATTTACCCCATTAGTCACTGTAGTGACGATCGATTCTCAGAAGCCAAGGAGAAAGAGAGAAGGGAACAAGAATCGCCCAGATTAGATTATGTCGGATTTTGGCGCCGTAAGAGAAGAGAAACAGAGAAAAGTGAAGGCTGTGAAACAGAAAGAGAAACATTTGAACACCATTTTTATGGAGTGGCTATTCAGAAAACCGACAAGTCCCCAACCACTAAAGGTCGTTAAAGTAGTCTCCCAGAATGTGTTGTACTCACCGGAAATCCGACACGACGAGTGATGTCCTGAGCTGAGTTCAGCACGTTCACCATATCCGTTATGTTCTTCTCCAGACAATCGGTGCAAACGAAGCGGAGCTGCGAGACAGGTGCCTCGGAAACGCAGTAAATTGCTTCCTTGGTAGGAGTTCCGTGCATGGTCCAAACGACTTGGTTAAGCTGCTCGGCATTTGCCACTGGATATGGAGCATCGGTGATTTTCACCTGTGCCACGATTTGGGACATCATTTGAGCTATAACAATTGAAATAAGGAAGTTAAGTTCTAGAGGATTCTTACCATTGCTCAGCCCGATTAGTGCTAGTAGAGTAACTACAGGCAATCCCATGGTCTGGAAATCAGAAATAAGTGGAACAACTCAAAATTGATTGAAATGTTGCGAGAATCGAAGAAAACGAGAGAAAGTAAAAGGTGTAGGGAATGGAAGGAAATCAAATCTTCATGCTTTGGTTTGCCTGTTCAAAAAAAAACGATCGCATGCAAATGGCGAGGGAGAGAGGGACGAATGCGCGTTTGGAAGAGAGAGAACACACAATGAGACGGACCGCGGGGGAGGGCGGGGCCCGAACGGAAACGGACGATATAGGAGGGAAGCGACGTGCCCTCCTTCCCTCACCCGTATAGGGACTATCTAATGTTTGTCAGAGGGACCACGACACGATAAGAGGTCAGGTACGGAGCGGAGGGAGAGTTGAGAACTGTGGCAGGTCCGACAAGTCTGCCAACAGTTGGCGGATGGAAAGGGAGAAACGTTGACAGGTTGTAATTATGATAAGGTAAGTGGCTGGCTAAGAAAGGGTCAGAGTGAGAAAATGATAACAGACGAAAGAATCAGAAAAGGGGTACCAACGTGACAAGCTACGGAATCTTAAGAGACGCACGGAAAGTTTAGTGGTCTCATTTTAGTGCCAGGAATCCGACAAGCTACAAATGAAACCTAGATGTTTACTAACAAGAATGATCTTTGCTCTGAGTTTGAAAAATGCGTTGAATCTTCAACAGTGTCAAGAAGAACAAGTGGTTTGGATTAGGTCTGGTTGGTTTGTTTACCTTACACGACACCGTTACCTTTTTTATATGACCTCAACAGAAAGTACTTCTACTCATTAGAAAAGTGGTTCATCGCCGCCATTTCTCTCTTTTCCTTCGATTCCGCTTGGCGAGAACAACCCGACAACCAACCCGTGACTGAGTTCAAGATGGTTACTTTTTCAGTTTTCAAAATTATTTCAAAAGAACACCGACAGTCTACCGCTACTTCTCTTTCACCTTCCTTTTCCCAGACCGTATTTCGACAGTTGGTAAACGTCTGCGCAGTGCCAATTATGAACGAACCAAAATAATTATTAGGCGCATCATTGTTCTTTCATGGGTGGTCTATCGGACGGAGACGCACATTGGCAAGATAAAAAAGAGAGAGGAAGGCGATTTGAAAATGATTGGGTTTTGAGGTGTCGAATGACCGAAGATGGCATGGGAAGGCCGACGGAAGGACGGTTCCGAGAAGTTTGCCGACGGTGGTGTCTGGCAGGATGGATGCCAATGTATGAACGAATGACTGCGTGTACAATTAGTCACAATTATAGCTTTTAAGAAGGGAGAAAGAGGGGATGGATGGGTGCTGGGTGGTATGAATAGCCGGAAAATGTGATAATTGTTCGAAAGCGGGAGAATGGACGGACGGCAGGTAAATGTATGCATTATGATGACGCAACCACCGTTCGTTGTTGTTGTTTCATTCTGGATGGGATTGTAAACGTTGGAACAGACTGCACGAGATGGTTGTAGAGATGGGACACCGCACAAACACAAAACCAAATAAAAAATGAATGATATGAATAATTGAATCGTAAATGTGTACGAGCGATGAAAAATATACAATGGGAGGTGGGACGGGACGGTCCAGATATGGCAATTGATCACAGGTGTGGACAGGAGAGATGTATATCTTGGAGAAAGGTGCACTGAAGAAAGGAGAAACGAATCCATCATACTCAAACAGTCATTCATGGTCATTACGCGCATATCGTTGCAGCTCGTCTCGCCCAAAACGGCGACGTGAAATTCACACTTGACCATCGTCGAAAAGGCCCTATTTTCGCGCAGAGAGTGTCTGATTCTTACGCCTGATAGTGATCTCGGCGGTCGATTTCATTTGTACGATATCGGCAAATGGGTGAGGGGAATCGGACGAGGGATTGAATTCCGGGAGTGATCCGCCAAGGGAAAATGAGATTTACGACAGTCTTCTGGTTGAAAGTGCGTTGCAGAAGAGATGAGTGTTGTGTTTGAAAGGAAGCAAATTGAAATGGACGGCCGGACATTTTCAGAACGTGTTAGTTGAGGGGAGGACATCGGGACCGACCGAGGGTTCTTTTCATGACTGCCGGCTGAAAACGAGTTTGGAATAACTGAAAAGAGACTTCCTTCATTTTTTGATTACTACTCTTATCATCACAAAGATCAGTCGTTTTTGGTTGCTTCGGGTCGTTGATACCTTAACTGACCACTTCTAAAACAATTTCTGGTCTTACACACAAAGAGGTGTTAACTCGAGATGTGGCATTCCGGAACAGCAGGAGAAATGAGACGGTTCGCAGGGTGTCACTTACGTGAGAAAAGGACTGTGAACAACGACCCCTGGAAGGAATTGTTTGCCGTTTGCCAATTAGGCAGTGGGAGAAAACGAACAATGGACCAATTTTTGGCAAGTGCTAATTACCGTTGTACACAGACTTTCGGGTACTCCCTGTAGTCCTGAGAGACACAATTCTATTTGCGTTGTATCATCACTGGAAGAAATGAGACGAAACGAAACGAAACGAAGCAAAACCACTGGAGTCGTTTGTTGACAATTCCTGTCAACCCGCAACCGGTTTTCTTTTTTTTCTCAGAGAAAATCATGAAACTGTGTTTCAAGTTTTTATTTTTTTTATTGCACATAAAATAGGAAATGGCTAAAATCACAATGAAACATGACTGGATAGAGTCGGTAACAATCTTAGGGAGGTTAGGCGAGAATGAGAAAGAAGTGGACCCATCATGACGGTTTCAACGGTTTAAGAGAAAGCAATAGCAGGGAGAGAGGGAATTGAGGACTAGCAAATACAGAAATGTTCAAGACATGGCAAGTACCCATTTTGGAAGTAAGCTGAAATCGGAAACAAAAAACGGCGAAAGCTATAGAGTGAGTGGAATCTTAGAAATATGGCAGATAATGAAAACATGTAAAAAAATTAGAAAAAACAATATAAAAAACCTAGGTGCAAATTGTGAAAAACTGGTATAGTTCTTTGAGCTGTGAGTGATAAGTCAGTGAGGAATCGAGTGCGTGAAAGAGCAAGTTTGGCATTCTGGTTTGTTGCTTACTTAGTAAGTACAAAAGTGATCAAAGTGAGCTAGACGTTAAGGCAACTAACTGGAGGAAATCGCTGAGATAAGGAGAGATAAGGCGGTAAGGTGGCAAGGCAACAGTGAGAAAGAAAAGGGGAACACGAGGAGAAGAGGGGTTAGACGATGGCCCAGCGAGGGTCATCTTCTGTTTCGGAATCGGACAGTGGGATAGAGCCAGGCTGTGCTTGGATCACTCGGGCACTGGATCCTTCTCGATCCGGCGCCACCACTACGGTGCTAGTTGGATACCGTCGGGGTGATGTTGGTCCACGATATGATGGGTATATCTGAAATATTAGTAATTCAAAACTAAAATTCAGTTTAGAATCTTACATCAGGACTCGGTGACGGTATCTCATAGTACTGTGAACTCCTTGGAGTATAGTAACTGTGACTCGATCTTGGTGATATTAGTGGTGACGTGCTGTACATGGGCTGATGTTGAGTGGAAGAGTGCGAGTGAGGATGGTTAGTGTGATAGTCTCGTTGGTACCCGGTTCCTAGGCCTAAAACTTTGATTAAATCAAGCGAGTGAAATACTATGATACCATAGGAATCATTCAGATGCTGGTTATATGATGGTTGGAATGCAGACTCGTAGTGCGTGGGCATAGTGGAAATCAAGGGGAGTCGACGAGCTCGAACAGCTGTAGGCATCGGATCATCGTCTTCACTGACATCTTGAGGCGTCGAATCTGTTTATAAGTTGTGTAATACATTCTCAAATTTCGTGCCATACCTTGATATCTTCTGAACTCTCGCTCTCTTCTGTAACTTTCCGCAACACTCGAGTCATCCGAGTATATTGGACTCCTCGAGTACTGATTGTGGTTCTGATACATTTTATGATGTTGATGTTGCGGATTGGAAGATTGTTGGTGATGGTGGTACTGAGGTTCATGAGAAGATCTTGAGTGTTCCATAGTATCGTAACGATTCCGCCTAATTATTGGGTCGCGAATCGACATCTGGTATTCCGATCTCGATGATGGAGGAGATTCTGAAAACTTTTGTTTGTCTTTCCTCTTCATGCCAACCCAATCTAATCCATCCACAGTAATTAGGTTCTATTGTCTTTCCTCTTTCCTTCCGCGAGGCAAAGGCAACCCCTGCTTTCGTAATCCAATGCAGCGAATCGAACATTAAAAGCGGGTCAATCCGATAAGTATCGGAATGGCATTTTTTGGCGGCGAAACTGCGTAGATGGGTATCTAGCCGTCCTTCTTTCCCCTCACTCGACCTGTCGCAAAGTCAAACTTACCAGTGCGGTATCTCGGCGGATGCCCGTATCGTTCAGCAGGACTTGGTGGTGATGCACGTGCCATGCTCCGATATCTTGGGGATGAAGGAGATCGATTATCTTGAGCAAGCAGGTGTTCAGTCTGAAATGACACACGTAACGTGTGGAACACAGGGTGACACGGGATGTTGGAGAGGGGAATATCTAACAACTAGCTACACAATTTTCAACCCATTTCCGGAACACTGTATGTTTTAGGGATGGGAACATGTAGGGGAACATACAGAACTATCTTACACATGCAAAATATACTTTTTGATGCTGATGGGAACAATGGGGGATCTATATGTCCGAGGACCATGCCAACTATTGAAGAAAAAAGAAAAGAAGAAAAAGAAAATGAAGCAAGTCAAGCAATGAAGCATGCAGGAAAAAACAGTCTTATTTCTAATAGCATGTGCCCAACAGATTCGTGCAAAAATACTAATAGCGGTATGCGACCAAGATTCTCTTCTTGTCATTTGTTCGAGAACACACATGGGTTAAGGAAACTTATGAAAAAATAAGATGCGTAATTTGACAAAAGGAAAAGGGTAAAATATACTCAAGCTGGGCGTTCTTTGTTCTACAAACCTCATCATATCGAGAACCTCTATTGCGACTGTAACCGAAGCGGTGCGAATAGTTCTACAAAGAGGTTGACGTGGATTAAAGGGAAATCAGAAAATCGAAATTTGTTGATTTTCAAAACCAATTTCGCTGTTATTTCAAGGTTTCTCACAGTTTTTTAATGTGTTAAGAATCAGAGAGCGGATAGGGTGGCGAGAAGAGAACGATAGCACAGTGTTACCTTTGTGTGACGTGTCAGTTATTACAAAGACGTTCAAGACGTTCACTGAGGGACCGGACGGTACTCAGAAAACCACACGGAAAGAAAGTTAAGTAACATTGAAAAATGGAACTCTAAAAGGTGACTGTGCACTGTGCAAGGTTTCTATAAAGGACAGAACTGAAACGAGTTGATATGGAACCGGATGACTCTGGAAAGGGACGTTGGACAGGAAACGTACCTGATGAGAGTTGTGATCAGCAGAAGTTCCTCGTCGGATCTTCATGAACATGTCAGATAAACGTCTTCCGGTGGAAGAGTTCATCTTGTCACTGAAAAACAACATAGTTTTCAGGAATTTGGCAAGTGTGACTTACTGTTGCTGATCGACGTTCTGATACTGCACAGGGGTGATATCTCCGTCGGCTTTTCCTGGATTCATCTTATCGACAAGGTTGTTGAACAAAGTGTACGGTCGCTGAATAATCCCTGGCTCATTCTCATAATCCATCTGAAGCATTACTTGACCACCGCCACTTCCTCCTTGCCCCTGTGAATTTCCCTGAACACTCATCGTTGGTGCAATCGAATTCTGATGCGAGTGCGGAATGATTGGTGTTGTTTCTTCGGGAGGTTGAGGTGTGTGAGATTGATGTTGCGATCCTCCGCCAGCTGCCTTTGCAGCAGCCACCAATGATCGAAGTCCTCCACCAAAGAGTCCGCCACCGCCAACCTAAAATACAAAGTCAAAACTGCACAGAAAAGAAATGTTCTAGTATCTCTAGGTAAGATTTCATGCTGTTTCACGTTCAGGGCAACAAACTTTCTGCAGACCAAGTCAAGTCAAATTGCTTCCAAAGATGAAAAATAAGAAAAGAGGAAACGCGTGGTCTAGAAGGGTGTTGCACACTATCAGGGCGGACCTGATCATCATTGGAGTCTTTGGAAAACCACTGGATCAGCGCGTTGCGTCGTTTACGCAGGAGTTCGGCGGCACGCTGTCGTTTGACTGCCTCTAGCTAATTTCACCACCTCATTTCAAAGCTTAACCCTACTAGAATAAGTTCTAAACACCCCAACTAATAACTGAAAAGCTTGAAATCAATTCAATCACACAGTTTCTACAGGCTTCAAATAGCCTATTCTTACACTTAAACAAAAATCTGTAAGTGAGCAAGAATTGAAAGCTTGAGTAAATGAACGATGACCTCACATACCTCCGTGCCGCTTTTCTTTGCTTTGTAGTTCTCGAGAATCAGCAGCCCTGCATAGATCTTTCCAACTGTCAATCTCTCAAAGCAAAGCTCTGAAAACCATCTTTTACTTTCAAAGTGTTTGCTAATGCTTACCAGAGTTTGGCGGCACTACCAAATCAATCATGTTCTTCTTCGCTTTCAACGGCCAAATCTTTTTCAATGTTTGCCTCAACTCTTCATCTGCTTCATCCATCTCTTCAACGGGCCTCATCTTGATACTCAAACTTTCTCGAATAAGTGCAAAGAGAGTTGTTGTAAAGTGCACTGTCCCATCAGCTGCTACTGGCATATTCATTCGTATCAAATGCTTATACGCAAGTCGATACGGACACTTCCTTCCAAAACCGACAGGTGGAGTAATGTTTCGAAGCATTTCGTACATGTCAGTGTAGTGTATTCGACCTCTGAAAAGTTGGTTCATAATATTGTTGCTTTGATATCTACTTACGTTGCAGCTGGATCATGGTCAGCCCAAACTCTAATGAATTCGTCAAGATGATGAGGTCCGAGAATAGAAGAATCTCTTGTTAGATAGTCGAAATTGTCCATGATGACGGCAACGAACAAGTTGAGCATCAAGAATGAAGACAGAAACACGAAACTTGTGAAGTAAGCATACGAAACATTGCTTCCACAAGTCTGTCCTTTCTCCAAGTTGATATCCGCTGACCCAGCCTT
Organism: Caenorhabditis panamensis; assembly: GCA_900883565.2. Classification (NCBI taxonomy): domain Eukaryota; kingdom Metazoa; phylum Nematoda; class Chromadorea; order Rhabditida; family Rhabditidae; genus Caenorhabditis; species Caenorhabditis panamensis. The sequence goes on along the minus strand of LR537692.1, from coordinate 700,583 downwards.
TGCACAATCTTTTCCTTGAACAGCAGCCATCATAATATCTTGCCAACCTTCTCCCGTAGCACAACGGAATAGTAAGATCACAGCGTTGAAGAAGGATTGGAAGTTGTTATGACGATTGATCTCAGTAGCAGCATTCAACCAGATGTTTCCGAACACTTGCATTCCAACAATGGCGTAGATGAAGAACAACATTCCGATCAAGAGACAGACATATGGAAGAGCCTTGAAACTTTGCACAAACGTCCAGAGAAGGATTCTGATGGTGTATCCTTGCTGGAGAAGACGAATAAGACGAGCAGCACGGAAGAGACGAAGGAAACCAAGAGAGACAAAATGTCCACCAAATTCGGTAACGAGAGCGTCTGTGATTGAACCAACGACTGTGACAAAATCGAAACGATTCCAACCGTCGCGAAAGTAATTCTGCAAAAAATAGTTCTAGTCTTCAGTACTCTTACACAAATGGAAAACTCACCCTAACACCAAATGCCAGAATCTTCAGAATACTTTCAACAGTGAAAACTGCCGTAAGCGCCGTGTTGAACAACCTCAAGATCTCTTCGTAGAACATGGGGTTCTCGTAGTATTTCATCATGAGAATGAGTGTGTTACAGCAAATCATTGCCATGACGAAGTATTCGAACGGTTGAGATGTTACAAGCTTCCATATCCTGTACTTGATTGAGTTCTTATCTTCCGGCATAAACAGTGATCGAGGTCTTGCATTCAATGCAAAGTCAATACACTGCTTCTGGTTCTTGTCGAGATCACCTTCGCTCAACTCTGCTTCTCCTTGTTCTTGGAACGTGATGATAATCAACGCAACGAAGATGTTTACAAAGAAGAATGGGAAGACAATGAAGAACATCACATAGAAAAGTGCGACTTCCACTCGAAAAAAGGGACTAGGGCCTTGATCTTCGAATGTTGTATCCATACTGTTCTGCCGGATTCCAGGCCATCCTTCTCCAGTTGTTACTACAAACAATGTCAGCATTGCATTCAATGTGTTGTCGTAGTTGAACGGCCGGAGCCTCCACTCTCTCTGCTCTACTCGTGGCGGATCATTCTGATTGTCGTAGACAAAGAACTGTCCATGGCAGGTGCTTGCGAACTTTCGGTTCTTGTCGGTGCAGAAGAAGAACTTTCCATTGAAGAGTTGCACTGCGATTACAGCAAAGATGAATTGGAAGAGGAAGTAGACGATGAGAATGTTGAACACGTTTTTCAATGAGTTCACAACGCAATCGAATACAGCCTGCAAAATGAGTTTGTTCTTCTATCTCAAGGATGTGAGTGAGTATTACCTTCAACTTTGGAATCCTTTTGATAGTCTTCAGTGGACGCAACACTCTCAGCACTCTGAGCGATTTGATTGTGTTCAAATTCTTACCAGCACTTCCCTCGGTACCCCTGCAAACAGAACACTCTTACTCGAAATCCTCCTGTCAAATGATAACTCGAAAAAGCTATCATTCAGCAGGAGACACACAAAAACTTGTTGTGCAAAATGGGTATAAAATGTGAGCGCTTAATGGAATGAATCAGATGAAAAATTGTTAATTTTAAGGATGGAGGACGTGGGGCCGTTCGGAAGGTTAGGTTGGATATGGTCCGAAAAACTTTGGAGAATCAGTGGATGTTGATGGTCTTGGGAGAAAAATGGTGTGTATTAGGCGGAGAGAAAACAAAAAAGCAACTATTAAGATGATGAGTTTTTATGCAAACTTACGTGTCTGTACTTCTATAAATAACACCGATTAGTTGAGAAAGAGATTCAAAAGTGTTAGAAAAATAAAAGAACACTCACGCAAAACCGAAAGCAAACAACGCGCATGTCACAACAATTCCGTCGAGAATGTTCCAGAAGTCTCGGCAGTATGAACCAGGATGCAGAAGGATTCCTTGATCGATCAACTGCAATACAACTGTTAGTTACTGCAGTTTCATCCATTCTCACTTTGAGAAGCATTTCGCAAGCAAACACCCCCGTGAAACAGTAGTCCATGTACTGGAGTACTTTGTTTCGTGGATTCTCTTCATCTACAGGATCTTCAGCAGCAAGGGAGATCGACGACAAACAGATGACAGCCATGACCATCATTTCAAAATACTTTGTACACACGATGCTGTGAATGAGTACTCGGAAAGGATTTGTAGGTGACAGGAAAAACATGGAACTGTAAGGAACCATAGGTTTCGGCCCACCAAACGGCGACTCTTCTTCTTCACACTCTTCATCCATTTCTGAAAACGAAAGAAATGAGAACTACTTCCCAAATCCTGTCTTACCATCCATGGCTCTGGCAACTGCGCACATATCTCCCGCGGTTTTCCCTTCCATGTCAATCGTACAGTGATCACCTTCTTGGTACTGCTCGTCAAGTTCTTCTGACTCTTCTTCTATTTCATTTGCTTTTTCGTCTGCTTCTTCAGCTGCTGTTAGTTCTTGAGCATTTGCCAAGTTATCGACGGCAATAGCCAAGAACACATTTAGCAAGGTGTCTACAAATAAGAATAGTTTTCTGAATCATATGAAGGCTTTGAACTCACAGTTACCAAAGAGCACCAGAACAATAAAATAGATAGAGTATGGCCAACCACCACTGTAGATACCTCCTTGTGACTCAATAGCCAGGTACATTACTTCATTCCAGTCTTCTCCTGTGAGAATCTGAAAAAGGACCATTTACTTCACAGCCCCTCTAGTTAATCTTACTTGAAATACAGTAATCAAGGCAACTGGGAAGGTATCAAAATGAGTGTATGGATGCATTGTTGGGAAGTTGAACTTTCCTCCGAACAGCTGCATTCCAAGAAGGGCAAAGATGAGAATGAACAAGAAGAGAAGGAACAGAAGGGAAATGATACTCCTCATAGAATTCATCAGTGATCTGACCAAATTACGCAGAGAGACCCAGTACGACGTGAGTTTGAAGATTCGAAGAAGTCGGAGAGCTCTCATGACTGAGATACCGAAAGAACCTCCGTATACTTCTGCCCAGATGACTTCTGCTGCAGATCCGACAATGACAACACAGTCGAATCGGTTGAACTTGGAAGCAAAGTACGTCCTGGAGCCCATTGCAAACAGTTTGAGAAGCATTTCAACTACGAAGATTCCAAGGAAGACGAATTCGGCATACTCTGAAATGGGAACCGTTACAAAAAACTGATAGAGTAGAACTCACTGAGGAAATCTGTGAACCACTGTGGTTGACCATAATGTTCACTAGCAACGCAGCAAGTGTTCAAGAAGACCAAAGTGATGACGGACCAGTAGAAGATTTGGGTTTTCACCATTATCCGGATTTGTATCCTCAGTTGTTTGATAAATTTTCCTAACGAGTTACAACATCCTTTTTTCTTTCGTTCGGCTGAAAATAAATCATTCATTGTGAAAAACGGGATGCAAAAAGTAAAGCTGTTTCTATCAGGAAAAAAACTTTCGAAATAGAAACGTGCTGTGAGAAAGAGTCAAAAACAGCTTGAAACACTTCACCTCAAACGACATGCCTTGCAAAGAGAAAAATCACTCGAATAGTTTTGAGAACAGTCTCAAATAACTCGGAACCCCTTTTCAGTTTTAGTATCCGATAGATCGTCATGTCATAAATTCAAAAAGTCAAGAAGAAACACGCAAAAAACCACGCTCACTGCAAAACAAACCGCAAAATGCATCCAACTTCTGAAGGTTTCAATTTTAAAACCATGCTGAAAGTTGAGACTGGTCTGATGGTGCTTTCTAATCTGGGACAAACTGGGAAAGTTGGAAAAATGGAAAAGTGCAGTTCAAAAAACCACTTGCGAGAGCAACCTGTGAAGAGAACTATCAGTATCAGCACCGCAAATGCTTGTTCCATGCAAAGAAAAATCTCAAAAAGTGTTTTCTGGGCAGGCATGCGAATGAAAGTAAAGAGTCCTTGCCGAATTCGTCCTCCACTGCTCCACCTTCGTCCATGTATTCCTCTTCCATTTCGTCTTCGTCTTCCTCGAAATCTTCTTCAGTTTCAGTCGACTGTTGTTTTGAGGCTTGTTTCAACTTCTTGTTTGCAGCTCTCCGTCGTGCTTCCATAATCGCTGCTTTTTCTTCATCAGTTGTTCGATCTTCTTTGAGAATTACCTCTTCGGCTGTCAGAATCCATTCCAAATAGCTGCAAATTTTTCATTGTAATAGAAACTCAAACTTTCCTGTATTCACCCGTTGAGTTCTCTTTCGATTTGCTGTTGCCTCCTGAGTTTCAGAAATTCTCGTCGGTTTTCTACACGTTCTCTTTCTTTCGCAAACTCTCTGAAACAAACTTTTAACGGAAGTTCTAAAAACTAGAATCTCACCCAGACAACACTCCGAGAACAAGATTCAACATAAAAAATGATCCTAAAACAATAAGCGGGATGAAATATGCCCAATTGTAAGTACTTCCTAGTGAATCGTTCGTCTGGAAAAAGATATTCAAATAACAGCAAATGCCTCCGAGAACTCACATAGTACATGACAGTTGTCCAACCTTCCATAGTAATACATTGGAAAACGGTGATCATGGCGAATCCAATGTTGTCGAATGAAGTGATTCCTGAGAATAGTGTTGTTCATTGAAGACGGTACAAGTAACCAGCTCACCATAATTAGGTCCTATCCATTTCTGCAGACAAGTGGTTCCCTTGACATCGCAGTTATAGACGCCCAACGGAGATGTTTTGTTGGTACAGGGCATCGGTTTTTCGGAAACGTTCTCAATTTCACCGCGTTCGTTGTAACATGCGCTGTGAAATGCACCCGAGTAGAATTCAAGCCCGATGATGGCAAAGATGATGATGGCAAACAACACAAGAAGTCCGATTTGGAGCAATGGGGCCATCGCACACAAGATGGATTTCAAGACGACTTGTAAACCTGTAATTTGGTAAGTTCGCTTACTGTATTCTGTTGAAAATACTTACTTGGAATTCCAGAAACAAGCTTCAACGGTCGTAACACTCGGACTGCTCGAAGTGTCCTGAGATCGACCGAATCGGCCTGCTGGGTCGTTTGTTGAGGGCTCGAACCAAAGGGTAACATGGTGAGAACACTGAAATACAGGAAATCTGACAGTTTTAGTCATTTTTAACTCACCCAGTGACTACAACAATAAAATCCATTATATTCCATCCTGATCGGAGATATGAATTCTTATGTAATGCAAAACCAAATGCTATCACTTTCAAAACACATTCTAAACAAAATATGCCCATAAAGTATGGTTCCGTTCGTTCCTGAAAGTGAACAAAGTTTTTCGGCCAGCAAGTGATTAACGTACCAGCAGTTCTGATAAAGGCTTTTTGTCGTTTTTTGGAAGATGTTGCTCCATGGATAACACAACACAGTTTCCTATGATGGTCAATAAGATGAAGTATTCGAACGGTCCCCATTCTATGATTGCTTTTGCATTCCTCCGTATGATGTTATCCTCTGCGAATATGAACAAGGACGACGGACCCTGTAATGTGTTTGTTTTCCAGTTTCCACTTCTACTACGATGCTTCCACTTCCAATTGTGTTTCTCAACATTACATCCCCCAAAGTTTTACTACTCGCTCGCAATTGGAACATTTTTAAGATGGCTCTGCGTTTTGAACAATAAGAAACCAACTGGATACTCAACTAGCATAAAAAGTCACACATATCACATGGGATTTCTTTCTTTCCGACAACGCTCCCTGACTCTTTCCGCTTCCTCTTCCCCAGTCACAAAACGTTTTGTTTATCCGTACCCAGACAATGCAATCAGGCAATGTGCATATGGAACTTTGCAATAATTTGGTTTTGTATCCCCTCCCAGCCTTGCGAATTCCCCTGATGGTTGCAGTTTGTCACGCAAGCGTCCAGAATTCTAAAAAGTGCAGATGGGCCCGAGGCAAATGTGGGATGTAGGAAATAAGATTTCCTCCAAAAATCCTGCCAAATTTGAACTTCAGTTCGTAGTTCAAACTGGCCAAGAGTTCAATTTGGTATATAGATTCCGATTTGATGATGAGATCTTCGAATAGTCGGATGGCTTCGTCGATTCCAATGTTTCCTTTTCATCTCATTGCATTGTTTCCAAATACTCTTTCAGTTTGTGTTTTCAAGAATTCAGTCTCTCGGAAGACTTTGCACAAAGCAACTCACAAGTCACTGACAGGCGGTAACAGCCAGTCGGTTTTGGTAGCTTGGTCATCTTATATTCAACACTTCATACATTTGGTTCCCTTCTTTTTCTTCCTCTCTTCGGAACCAGTCACTAGAGGATTGATTGCAAAGGGAAGGATGAAAAAGAGAAGGGGAAGTGGCGGATGAAGCAGTGGGCGAATAATTATGAAACCCATAATAGGGTGAAAAGAAAGCGAAGAGCCACTGGATGCGTCCCCCAGTTGGAATTGTTGCAAAACGAAACGAAACGCATGCCCATCTTTCTTTTTGTGAAAGAAGATATATGAGAATAGAGAGCTTTTTGCCCTACACTTTTCATGACCAAATGAATCTGAGAATATGAAGAGACCGACGAATGTCACATCACGTGAGGAGATCCTAATGAAATTCAATATGACACTACTCTCGTAATACTGTATTAGTTGTAAAGCAAGATCTTACTACATACGTATTATGTGCTCGGTGTAGTCCCTTCCAAATTTGCCAGTGCCAATGGACGTACCCAGATTGTTCAGTGGGGCCAATTGTTCAGTTCATTTGGCAGTGGCATATCACCACGCATGTGTGCCTCTTCTCTTTCCCTTTTCCCATTCTCTTCGGGATTTCCACTAAAACCGCGGGTTTCGAAACTGCTGTTGCTGTCTCGAATGGAGAGAAAATTGCGTAGTAGTTGTACTGATTGAATTGTTGGTGTGGAGACACTGCGGTCGGGTTGGCGAGACGGACGGATTTGCAACAAGACCTTGTCGCACGAAAGAAGCACACCAAGATTTTATTGCCACGGCGGCGGTGCAGGATGAACATGAATGCATTAGGAAGATTTGAGAATGCCCAGATAAAATATGGAACACGATAGTTCCAAGCGTTGGAAATCTTCCGGAGATCAACTAATATGGATCTTTTTTGAAAAATAGTGCAACAAAAACAATTCTATTCCCTTTTTCCTTGCGGTCGGAGCTTGATAAACACGATTTCGTTTGGATGCTCTAGGACGAGAGATCCCTCGGGAAATGACCCGACGTCAAGAAGCAAGCTCTTTGACTTGTACGAAACAAAGTTCAACTATACACCTTCTTCAGTTCTCTATGAACTATAATCTGTCAAACGACGGAAGGCAACGGAGACGACTTTCTTACAGATTGCCTCATCATCCTACAAACGCGGAACAGCTGTCCCAGGCTTCCTTCCGTCCCTCATTGAAATTCACTTCAACACCGGAACTGCATGTTCTCTCTATTATGCAGTCGGACCTCTATCCAAACCCTGATCGTCGATGTCCTTTTCTATGGCGTTTGGATTGGCTGGGCGCAGGGCACTAGAGCCACTGAAGCAAGTGGAGCAGTCGGGGGTGGCTACCTAATAATACACGTCCGGTATTATTTTTCACCCATCTCTTTCCAGTAACTTCTAGAATTTCATGTCTCCCTCCCGTTTGTGGTCTCTTGTCTACTGCTCATGTCTGGTAGTCGGCGGGTGTTGGTTCAGTTGGAATGAGGTGAGGCAAAGTAGAAAAACCGATGGAAGCGGCAAGAAGAGAAGCCTTTTTTGGAAATAGGTCCGTCCCGCTCACTTTTCCTTTCTCTTCTCATAGTTATTCCCGTTGAAAAAAGAATAATGCCTCATTCTGGAAAAGACAATTGGATGAATGGGGGCCTCTTTGGTGCAGCTTCTTCTTCTATTTTCTCGAGTTTTGCCCGGAAGAAACGCGGAGAAGGGCGCAAAAGAGCTTTCAAGACTGGCGGACTGGACGCATTTCAAATGCATAAGCAAGTTGGCAACGGCTCAGTCCTTTTCTGTTATGCCCGTATACACACACTGTTGAAACGTACACATTTTTGAATAACAAAAGAACACGATGTCGGGGTGCCGTTGAATGGATCATCTACATTCGTCAGCTTCTTCTTCCTTCCCGTTTCCCCTTGCACTTGAATAGTTGCTATTGTCGGCGACAAATGAGTCGCCAGCGCAACCAGCCACGAGCCATCATCAATTTTTCAACGCAGAAAGTGGAAGGGCGAAAGTGCGTTTGAAATATGTATAGCAAATGAGGTCTGAGCCGCTTCCATTCGACCAACGAATCACTTGAACCGGAAAGCTTCACAATTGGGTCAAAAAGGTAGCAACGGGAGCTGAAGTCAGGCAAAAATGAGATGATCTGATACAGTTTTGTTCTAACGTAATTAAAGTTTCACAAAATCCCTCCAGCCTTCCGTGGCTTGATGCCTCGATGCACACAGAGATACACCCACTTCCCCAAAAGTGATTAATTATTCATCGATCTTGTGGGGGCTAGGGAGATCTGGTTTCTGATGATGGCAAGGTAGTCTCGTCGTCAAAACTCATATGCTTTGCAACCAGGAAGGTATCCAAGATCTATCCGGATCTCGTGTTGACGTGACTTTTATCAAAGCTGGTGCAATCACGCATTAGAAATGCAGACGAATGCACAGATGGAAGAGATGGATCAGATCAGGATTAGGATTCGATATTTGAAAGTGCTCAGATCCCATCATCATCTAAATGCATCCTGCAGCTAGACAAAGATGCCTTTTTGTTCATCCTGCTTCTATGATAATAATCTCTTTTCCATTTGCTCTGAATCCATTTCTTTTCAATTATATGAAACCGACGGACCAAAACAATGTGGAACGCCATGTCATTAGGGAATGAAAGAGGCTCCGGATTAATGATGGGGTGAACGAAGGTATGCTGAATGTTTACCACTGCTCCATTTCTTCCAGTGTCATCCCAGCTATTGATCCAATAGGTTTCTTGACTACAGTAACCCGAGTAAAGTCTTGTAAGGATAACTTGAACATCGCATCACGACTCCGGATAAAAGCTTCCGAGTTTCTGAGTTGCTCAACGGCATCGACAGCAAGAGAGCACTTCGTTGTTGCAATTTCTCATCGGCTCGTCGCCTTTTTGTGCTCCGGGGACCTTTTTCGTTTAGTGTGGGGCATGAAGGAAGCGCTGTGCTTGGCACAAGCACAAGCAACAAGCAACACGAGCCTTTTTGCGCGCTCTCGGGTAATATGAAAGAAAATTTAATTAGACGGGCTCGCCTGTTGATTACGTCCCTACACACACGGCAAAAATTGAAATGCCAGGAGAACTAAGCGACTCTGTGGAAAGGATGGGTTGGGATGAGCATCACAAGCCAGGTCAAGCAACCCTTTTTTGTTTTTTTTTTGAGGGAAACTAACAGAAGGATCAGCCATACGTTTTTGGTCTCCCTATTTTTTTCAAATTTTCTTCGAAAGAGCAAACGAACCTTGGGGAACACGTTGAGAAACGACAAGTGGAAACGGAAAAAGATCATCAGACCTCTGAAACATACCTTTTCTTTGACAGGTGCATTTGAGGAAAGTGTTGTCTTCCTGACAAATGTGCCGGAATCTGCCTTCTGCTCTCTACGGGCTTCTTCTGCAGCTAACCTGAAAGAAAAAAGGTTTTTGTACGGTATCTAGAAGAAACAAAACAGAAAACTCAGTTTTTGACTTGAAAATGACAACGACACCCATGGAACATAATCTTGTTTTGTAATAATTTCAAGTTACACTGGTTTTTACAATAAATCAGCACAAGCCAAAGTTTTAGGTTGTTTGAGAAAGCTGTTTAATGGAAGATTGTCTTGATTCGATTAGGGAAGGATTGAAAAATAGAAGAATTGGACCACCTAGTGCCTAATTGAATCTGAACACGAAAGAATTTCTTCAGCCAGCTTCAGAAGCTGGAAAACAATTCTATTTTCAATTTCTGGTTGAAGTTGTACATCTGATTTGCTAGAGGCTCGGGAAATTGACACCATTGTGATACTGCAAAATGAAAAGAAAACACTTCTGACTACAAAAACTCAAAAATTCGTATCGGTTTGATTGCTCTTTCGGTTGTAGGATCAAGCTCAAAATAAGTACTACAACCTAAATCTGTCCTAGGACTAAGTGAACTTGCTAAGTAGACCGTGGGAAATCAGGTCCAACGGAATGACAAAACTCCTAAACTCCAAAAACGTGCATGGATTTCCACAGCGACAAAAATAAGCGGGGAAAGCAAGAGACAGACAAAGCCATAATTCATTCAAAATTTGGACAGCTGAAATTGACGATGGACATGAGGGCATATGTACCTTGCAATCTGGTCTATTCCCAGCATCGCCGGGGGGTCAGCTTCTTGTTGTGACCTATCTTGGCCGACGGACTATCCCGCAAATGATGGTGTGCATAATGGCGTCGTAGGGGGAGGGGACCTGCTGTTGCCGCTGCAGCTCACACTGGGAGGGGGGATAACTGAGCGGGGCGCTGATCCACGGGGGCTGGGTTTCGCGAGTTTTTGAAAATGGGAGGCGGGTGTCCACGTCAAAGTCTTACTTCCAAGTCGAGTAGTCAAGATCAATAGACGAGGGAGAAGAGGGGGAAGGCAGTGCAGCGTCTAGTTGCTGGCAGCTCGCCCGACAACGACGCTATAGGCAAAAAGGGGAGGGCACAAACGGCCAAGTCACTCATTGGAAGGATGTACACGTATATAGATACATGAACATATACATTCTTAATTCCCAATTTGCCCGCCTTTTCTACCTCCATTTTGGGGCGCGCGACACACCTCAAATTGGATGAAGACAAAAAAGTGTCGGTGCCTATAAATCTCTCTTCCACTCTGCTCTCCCCTTCATTCTGTCGTCCACTACCACCACAACTACCACTCTCTGCCGTTAAAACACCGCTGTTAGCCCTAATTTTGTAACTGGCTCTTTCCCACTCCATTTGACCATTGTCCATCAAGTCAAGCGTGAAATAATCATGATTTTGTGTTCCTTCTCTTTCCCCAAAACCGCTAAATTTTCTTCATTTTTATGTTGTAGCTTTCACTATTTCACTCGACGGACACACTTCTATGAGCAGATGCAGAACAACTCCCGGGAGACCCGCGCAAACGTGAAAAGGGGATATCAATCTCGAATTTCACAATTCAGCCCTCCACGTGCACATAGAGAACTCCCACAAAGTACGAAAAGGGACGAAACAAAAAGGACATTTCAGGGACTCTCTTCATACAGTTCCAGTGCAATGCATTCCAAATCAGCTACTATACATATACTCAAAAACAGAATTGAACCACTGGGTGCAACAACAAACAGATGTCATGCAAAAGCCTCTTGGATATTGCTAATCCGATCAGAAGATACAACTATTTTAGCGTTTCCTACGTTTTTGACCTGTTCCATTTCCTGATTTGATTTGGATTGAATTAGAAAATGTGCATAGAAATAAGCATGGAAATGTTTTAAGATTCTCAAAATCTTCTAACTGTACTCTATCATTCACTGATTTCATATCAATCGTTCATTTTTTGTTACTTTTCTTAAATGTTGAACCTCATCTCTAGTACACCAAAAGAGATCACTACTAGCTCGAAAGAGCTTTGTTTACTCGAAATTGAATCAACGCTCACGGTTCAGTGATTTGAAGTAAAATTTCTGTGGCAAACAGGAGATGTACGTTTTTACGCATGTCATGACGCCGTTACATGTTTTGGGTGGATGCACACATTACGAAACGGTAGGCTGAGCTACTGATTAGCAGGATATTACAGAAAAATGGGAAAATCAGAGCCAAGCCGATTTTCAAATGAGCAATGGAAATAATGAAAACAATTTTGGGGATCTGATATTCTAAATAATAATTAGGTGATAGATTAGTATCAGTTTGATATCAAATTACAAGTCTAAATTAGAAACAATTATGTATATAAAAAGCCATCCGGTATGAAAAAGACTCAGAAACGAACACGAAGAATGTGGTCTCACCTATCTCTTCTCTTCCACATATAACTGTAATACAGTAATGTAAAAGTATTGGGTTTCCGATACGCTTTCTTGTAGTCTGGGGTCATTTTTGCAGTGGAATAAATACAAAATACTAGGAAAATGAATTGTTGCCCAGAACTTGGTTAGTAGGTGACCAAATGGAATGCGCTGGCAGATGCCAAAACGCGGGATAGTAAATTGGGAGAGCCGGACGAGAGCAAGTGTCAAAAACAATCATCCAATTGTATAATTTGACGCGATTTGCTGCATTTCCAGTCACAGAAGAGCGCGCGGCCCTTGTTTCTTTCGTTTCGCGTCTTCTCTCCGTCCGAAATCCTTTTCACTCTCTTCTAATGCACTCCTTACTCACTACAGTAGTAAATGAGTGTGTTGCATCAGAAGCATTTTTGGAAAAGCCAGAAAAGGGCCTCGTGTACCAACACAACAAGAATTGTGCTCTCGTGTGAACGTGTTCCAACCACCAATAATCTATTCATGTCGCTTCTTGCGAACGATCCCATAGACAATCACTTATATAGGCGAGTCTATTCAACTATTCCTGGCGCGGTTTGAGCATGAATGACGGCAGCAAAAAACAGAAAATATAACCAGTGGCAGAAGGACTTCAGAATTTTAACTCAACGTTTGTTGGTCCTTCTTTCAAAAATGAGCTTAGACCTAATAGCAATTTATCTCATATTATGGCTAGCAAAGTTTTATCTTCCATGTTTGGTACGGTTTACAGAACTATGTTTTCTAGCAAGAAAGTCCAAATATACTTACCTCGGCAATGCTGGCCAAACAGCCATCTGAACAGCCTCTTTTATCATTTCGCCAGGTCTTGGAGTCCGTATTTCAAACAGTCTGTCGCCAACGGATATTTTTCTTGGTTGAATCGGTGATGGTATAATTTCAGAAGCGGCAATCGGTATCATCCATGGTTGTAGACGATCGAGCGATGGTAAGAGCCTCGCGACTGAGCCGTTCGGAGGCTTGGCGCCACTGGCGCCGGTGGCACCATCGCCGTCGTGTCCCATGCAGGAGTCAAGATGCTCACTGCTCGGCTCCAACTCAAGGCCGCATGGCAAAAGTTGGAATAATGATGGAAAGAAAGACGGTTTGAAGAGCTGAATGTCAAATTGATAGTGGGATGGAAAAGGCAAGTAGGCAAAGACGAAGAACTTTGCGAGACAGAATGTGAGCGGAATAAAAATGAGAAGTACAAGAAGGCGGGATGGAGATGAATTACATCTTCCCCCACTCCATCGACATCTGGTCATTTCCCGTCGCCGCAATGACTTCAAAAATGATACCAGTGATGTCGAAAAATGATGAAGTACAAAACATGTGGGCTTTTTATGAGTTGACCGGCACAAGTCAGTTCCTTCCTTGCCTCCCTACTTTATTCTTATTGGGGTCCAACATCTCATTCATTTCTTCCATGGAACACACAGAAATAATGAAGGAATGGTGGATAGGAAAGAAAGAAAAAACGAAAGAGGAGACGGAAAAAGAGCAGTTCTTTTCCACTATTCTTGTCGCTTTCTTTCTCCGCTCGAAAAGGCGCGAATTTCTGTGAGAGCGTTTGTAGCACTCATCAGATGAGTTTGAAATGCATAAATTTTTCATATTGAACACACACACAAAACTTTTGTTCTTATGTATGTCAAATGAAAAGGTCGAAGTTTATTGCTTCGGTGAGGGGGCGAGTTGCACGTTTCTTTTACAGACAAAAGTTCCTAGGCAACTTCTCATTAGTTATTAGAGCATTTCTCGGAAGACACTGATTCCATTGGTCTTCTAAACACAAAATATATCTCAACGAGAGGAAAGGGACTGAAATTTGTAAGTATACTATCTAGCTAGTTATGTTATGAACTTGGGAAACGGAAAAGTACTGAGAAAAAGGAAGATTTCAAAACAATTTTAAAAACGATAGAGTTTCTTGGCCAGTTTTGTAAAAGTTCATCAAAGGGAAAACGTCCAGATCTCTGGTTGTCCAGAGGGCATCACAAGATTTCCGAGCAGAACATTAGATAGAAAGTATCTAGGACCCAAGAAGAAACGCCGGAAGTTGGAGGAGGAAGGGGCAAACACTGAGTATATATGTCAAGACATTTGACTGGTATTGAGGTCCAGTAATTCTAAAACTTGTCTAGATTAAAGCCCACTAACCCTTATTATCCCCACTTGAGCCTCATATCATATCTGGCGTTTTTTTGCTTCTTAGAAAATCTGCAGAAAATCTGATGCTACGGGCCCGTATTTTTGGAGAAGGGATTTGAAGGCGATAATTGGATTCAACAACTCAGACGGGCAAAATCGTGGAGAAATTTCTCCCCGTTCGTTCGTTGAAGCAAGAACGAAAAAGTGATTCCGATCTGATTCATCTCCTCCTTATTTGACTTCTCAAAGACTTTCGAAACGGAGGCCGACCAATTCAATTCTTCAAAAATGCATGTTTTCCATGGACAAAAGATGTGTGTGTACGGCGCCCCCGGGCCACACGACAAAAACAATACAAGAAGTGAGAGGGTTGAGTTGTTGTAATGAAAAAGTTTGGCTTAGGTGGGTGCTTGATCGAAAATGAAATGAAAAGTCAAACTCGGAAGAAACTTTCTCAGTGTAACGCTTGACAGGAACAGAGTGGAGGAGAAGGCTGAGCGTTACGAACAAGACGCGAAAAAAACAAAAGAAAGTGGAAAAGTGGGGAGGAGAATTCAAATGAAACGAGGTCAGAGTGCTCTGACATTCATGATAGCGACACCAAACTCTGCCCACTTCCTTTTCCTTTTCTTTCTTTTTTTCGTTCAGCAAATCCGTCTTCAAGCTTGTTTTGTTCCTAATGATAACTTTCTATTCAAAGTGGGAGTGTTGCTCTTTTTGGAGCTTTAGAGGTTTCCGGATTTATTGAAATCTTTCATCAGTTTTTCTAAACCATGACGTTCTTCCTCTAACATCATTGTTTCATTTCCTCATCTACACGTCTAGCACCACCTACGGAACCATGATTCGAAATGAGAATGAATATGAGATTGAATAGAAAAATCGGCTCGACTCGGACTCAATGGTCCATGGGGTGAACCAAAACGACGAGGAGACGTGTTTCTCCTCATTCAATGGCTCCATGGCTCTTTTGAGAAAAAAAAACAGCAAAAGAAACATCTTGCTTAGTCTCAACCAGAAGCGTCGCTTGCACAGGAAAGGTCGAACGAGAAAAAACCCGCGAAGGCAAAAAAGACACTTCGTAGACTGAGGTTGAGAATGGTTAGGGGCATTGACAATTAGACACGCATAATTGGTGGTCGTTGATTGTCGGAATAACATATTACCCTGAACCACTGCGAGAAACGGGAGCGTTGTGAGTGATCGAGAAGCCTTCCGTTTGCTTCGGTTCTTAGCTTCCCTTCTGATGAGAATCCTGCACTTATCGCTTCAAGTACCAGATTTGAGAAGGATTTCTTTCGTATAAGCACCTAGTATTGAATTCTTAGTTCTCTTCTTTCCATTCGAGAAAACAAACACTGATCAAACAACTTCTCAATTTCCAAAAAATGATGGAAAGGAATTCCCGAGGATCAGGCTCTATACTAAACCGATTCTGAAATGCACTTCATAACTTTGAAATTTGTGTAGTACCAACAAAAGTAACCAAAGCTCAAATTTCGTATGCTGATCCAAAGCTAGAAGATCAAAACTATAGTCAAAACTGCCAAAGTTGGTTGACTCAATGAAATTAGTACCCCGATTCTCACATGGTAGGCCAAACTACTAAATTCGTCACTAAACCGGAAAAACATAACGCATTGTAAAGTGAAATGAAATAAAAATAAAAGAGAAAAAGCAAGCAAGCGCTAATTTCATTTTGCAAGAAAGTGTAGGAAAAGAGACATAGAAGGAGAAAGGAGGGGTTTCCGAAATGTGTGATATCTTATTTCGGATTTAAAATTTGGAGAGAGAAAGAGAGAGAGAGAAGTCTTAGAACACTTCTTGGCACTTCTGTTCATAAAACCACTTGTTAATTGATTCGGAATGGAATATGAACTATCGGCAGATGAGAAGAAGATGAAAAAGATGATCTGGACCTTCAGCTTCAGCTCCTGAGCAGAAATGACTGGGTGGGTGTTGCGATAACACGCAACCGTTTGTCATACTCGTCTGAAAGAGCCCGGCGAGGAGTCGTCCGAAAGTCTTTCCGAAGAACACACACACTATTCCAATTTCAACTTGGGCAAGGGCATGTTAGATTGCTTTTTGGAATGTTAGTGGTGAAAAAAGTAATTGTCTTCATTTTCCCGTGTCTTTTTGGCTCGAAAGAACAAGAAGGAACGCGTCTTTGGGACCTCCCAAGGGGTTGTCATCTACCTATCAGGACACCCATCTTCTTCCCGTTTTTCTGCTTTGGAGAGCAGGAGAAAATTTTCGGAATTCTTGAACGTAACAAAGTTAGGAATCTGGAATCTGGTTACCGACTAGATTGCACTAGAATGAAGTTAAGTATGATCAGAAGCCAATCTTCATAAAGTTATGAAATACTGACTCCTGCATGTCACGATAACCCAGGAGGAAGAGAATATTTTAGTCTTCTTTACAAACCGGTAAAGATAAAAAACGACAGTTCCTCATGTGCCAGAAACTGAAAAAATTCCAACATGACGTGCTGAGAGCTACGAGCTAAAGTTATAGCTTCATCTTCCATATTCAAAAGTGAGAATTCTTATGGAGAATCTGAAAGCAGGAAATACTGCAAATAATTGTTTTTCAAGTCGAGATAGTCGAATGAAAAGAAATTTTTCGTTGCGAAAAGGCAGCATTACTTATTCTTGAAGCTTGAATTGATATCACAAATCTAACGCTACGCCCAGCTGTAAACATCATTTTCTCAATTTTCTCATCGCACCGCACCTTTCCGTTCTAATTTGTTTAGCGGAAGAAAGAAAGAAAATGGAAAAGAGGGAGAAGGGAAGAGGTGTTCTACTGGATATGATTGATTGGTTGAAGGAAGAGTTGGAATCGAGATTCAAATTTGAATTTGAAATGAAATTCTGATTCAGATTCTGCGATGAGAAATATGAAGATGAAGATTGCACAGAGGAGGAGGCAAGGATAAGTGGTTCGTATGAAGATTGCCGGAAAAAGAAACGGAAGAAAACGTATGCGTCGTCGTGCTGTGTGCCACTGCTGCTCCCTACTAGCACAAGAACCATTTCTTCAAAAAGTGTCCAGCTCCGGAGAGAACATTTTGTTGTTTGGAATGTTGACCAAATCTGATGACCATTACAATGAGCAGACTGTACAAAAAAGCTTCAAAAAACGAGCAGACTAAGAAATCGAATGAATCCGTTCTTTTGTTATTCATTGCTCCTTCTCTCCAGAAATACCAAGTATGAAAATAGCGCAGAATAACGAGCTTTGCGCAATAATTGTATAGAAGTTTTGTTGACTTCATTGACTGCTTTTCATTGGCTCACAGAAAATTCAGAAGACAGGATGGAGAAAGGATTCTGGGTTTTGAACCAGTCATTCAGATATTAGAAATGAACCTGAAACTGGAAGTTGGACCTCTTCAACTCGTATTTTGAGCTGCCACAAGTTGGTCAAAAATGTCCAATAAGCCCGGAAGTCGGTCGTCATTTTACTATTTTGGCTGACTGACATAGAAAGAGAACGGAAACAACTGCCAGATGCTAATGTGTTGGTTTTGCAGTCAAAACTTTTGTAACTTTGGTTTCTGGGTTCTACGTCACAGTGTTACAAAAACACACTTTTCAGTTTTTGATAATGGGATGTTTTTTTGTAAGAACGCATCTGTGGTGTAGGTAGAAAAAGGTGGAAACAGGAAACGAGGCGCCTAATTAGTTATTCTGTTATTCTTGATCACACTGGCTCAAATTTCTCACAAATAGAAGTTGTTCTTTCTTTCAGGTCTAGACAACCCTAGGGACGTTTTCAGATGAAACAGTATGACTTTGAAAGTAAGTTTCAGACGGCTGCTTCTGCAAATTAGCTGACATTCATCCTATTTTCTAGTGTCAAAACTCTAAAAATTCGAAAAAAAAAACCGAATTTTTTTTCGGGAAGCGTTTTGAAAAACTTGCTGAAAACTCGGAACGGCGCACCAAATCAGAAGGAGAAGAAGCAGAAGCACACAACAAAACAACAACAGTGGTTAGCGTTTCACATGCCAAACAACAAAAATAGCTCATGAGAGCAAAACGAGACTATGATATGCGGGCAGCTACCCCCACACGTCTCCCTTTCTTTTTCTTGTGGGAAAGAAGAACACTTTGGCCGTGGTCCCAAAAGCAATTCCCCTGGATGTCGTGTCATCTCAAGTACTGTGCAAAAAGGCAAACGACTCACTGGCTAGGCGATGGCAGCTGTCTACTGGCCTCCTTCATCCTCGTCATCAACAGTGCACATGTCTTGTGATCACTGACATCGACTACTCTGCAATATGGAAGTTGTTGAACACTGAATGGTTATTGATTGTGTTATGAAGTATTGTTGGACATCAGAACAACCGGATGTTTTGAACAATTGACAATTTCTCACTGATCTGCAGACTCAATAGCCTGTGACATCCCTCCACCCGTGGGAAAGGAATGGTGATCACGAATAATTCATAAGTATCTCTCGAAGAATCTCCCTTCTTCCGTTCACCCACCCCCACACCGTCTTCACAAAGGAATCTAATTTTTAAAAACTTTTAACCTTCTGGGTGTTTCAAAGAAAAGCGCCGGTCCAATGAGGCCGAGTAAAGGAGCTGCTGGAACGGTCCTGTCATCACGGTTGGACAGTAGTGGATGATGTTCCTCCTCCATGCTCAGGTTTTTGGAATACATTGTGCTATTCGCATAGTTATGGGAAGCATGACTGACGAAAGTTGGGAAACGAGAGTAGGAAGGGGGTATAATAGGAAGTAAGAACACGACAATCAATGGTCGAGGGTTTTGCGGTCGTCGCCCCAAAACGGGTCGACGCGGGATTACCGAGCGCCACTTGCTTCTTTCCCATTTCCTTGCTTCCAATTTGTCAATGCACAAATCGCGGAGCAGGTTTAGTTACTGGCCCTTTTGAGCGTTTGATACTTTTTCCCGACGATTTCTCATCGCAAGCATCGAAATTGAACTGCTCTCAACTACAGTAGAACTACCCAACAACCCCAAAGTTTTGATAAACTAGGAAAGCTTGGTTCAAAAGCGAAATACTTCAGTTGGTTGTTGGAAACTCTCTAATATAGTTTGTTTAGATACACCTGTCCTCCTTATCCGGCTCAAAGACTTTTCGTCATGTGCGCAACATTCCGGCTGATCTTGCTTAGTGGCAAGGTGGTAGGCACTCGGAATGCGTCAAAGCCCCGGAAGATCAGATTTCAATTCCACCCGCACTCCACTCCTATTTCTTGTCTTCAACCGTGAATGTCATACTGGAAGAATGAAAGACAGAGGAAAGTACTAGATGTTTTCCTGCAAATCCCTGTTTGATATCCTCTCGTCCTTTGTTCCCATTATTTATCACAAGAAGCTACGACTACAAGCTAGAAAAGAAGGGGTGAAGGAAGGTCATGAGGATTGGAGGATAGGGCTCACAATGTGAGAAGAAAGTACATAATAAATCTGAAGGAAGGGGCAAAAGAAGACGGCGATGGGTCGGTTTAATGGAGTCCTCTCACTCATTTCTTTTCTCATTTTCATCTCGTGCCGAATGTCAAGAAAGGCTCCTCAAAACCAATAATCCGTGAAAACTCTTTTCTCGTTTAATGGGGTTGGGGTTGGTTGGTTGGTATTGCTCTGTTGGCACATCCCAATTCTAATTCAAGCTCCAACTTCTGATTTTTTGAGAATTTGTACCGCAAGACTGTCATGAATTATTTCAAAACCCACATACACCAAGTTTTATACAGTAAATCTGAAACTGAACTAACCTTCTACGATGAGGACTAGAAAACTTTCTCTCGTCGTCGATGCAACTCGAATAGCTGGTTGAAGGCGATCGACTGTTAGTGTGATCGCCCCGCTCGCTGCTCGATACCGCTTCCGGAGCCGATAAGGAGTCGGCACCTGATCGACCGAGTACTGATGCCCGACGGGCTGCCTGAAACATTGAATTGTGGATGATAACAGGAATATTGGTCTCTAATTTCAGTGTATCTCACTAAAAAAGTTGGGAACGTTGGGCTTGCAAATATCGTGGGAGTTTTATTCGTGAATGTAGCGTTTTACTTCTAGTAATGATAAGTTTGTTTTGATGAAACTCAAATTCGTATTGCTCAAAGTCAAATTCAGATGAAATTTGACATTGTTCACAATTTTGAATGTACAGTATCTTGCTCTAGATCATGACACTATTAAAGTAAGAAAACTAAATATGACTCAAGAACATTGCTTTCTGCAGCAGTGGCTAAAAGTTATGGACTTAATGAATCCAAATTTATAAGTGATGCGAGAGTAGGTAGGCGTGTTTCTCTTTCTTTTGGAAGCGCACGCCTTTTCCGCTCTACAAGTTCCGAACAATGGTTAAGAGATTTCAGTTGGCCATCGAAATAAAGAGAATGAAAGAGCACCGCACGAAGTGCTTGCAAATATCGGCAACCCCTTCGGGTCCCGCAAAACTTTTTCTTTCTCTGTCGGAAAGGCCCGGGTCGGGTCCGTTTTCGTTTGCCGACCGGCAAAGTTCCGAGTTTTGGGATGAAAATGTGTACCTACGCAAAATATTTGGTTACAGCCAACGTGCTGTCAAAAGTAAAACTATAAGGTCAAATGACGAGAACCTATGGGAAGAGGTTGGTCTTGGATGTAGACTAGAAAATAGGAATTGTGGCAAGGACGCGACGGAGATGAGAGAAAACTAGTGGAAGAAGAAAGCATCATGTTACGTCTTTGAATAACCTCAGCCACCGATCTGAAATGGAGTGGGCCGAGAGTGAGAACTACTGGCCTGCCCCTGTTTCAATTTTGTGTTTGCTTTTGCTCTCAATAAGGTGGGAAGAATCTTAAAACTCGGGCAAAGCGGCAAGAAAACTGGGAAAAAAAGAGAAGAAGGAGATGGCCACCGAGCAGAACCTGAGAAGACTCGTTTGTGAATAACTTTGACGTTCTGAACTTGGCAGTTTCTCATCCGTAAAGAGAAGTATCATTTTTTTCAAGGATGTTACACGCGTCGACACAACTCATATCCATAGACATGCTTCACTCATGCTGAAAGTTGTACGTCTCCATCTATCTTCTCTCAATTAATGATTCAGTTGGCTCATCTCAATAGGCCATTTTACTGACTGAGCGAACGACAAAAATCATAGTGCTCATGAAAGTCTAGGGCGAGCTCATGATGAAAGAAGAGCTTTGGTAGTTGAATGTACTGGTCGAGACACCCTATGGAGAGATATGACTTACGGAATTAACGGATGATGGAGGACGGATCGAACTTGTAGTTGCGTATACTACGTATTAGAAAATAGTTGTTGACAAAAAGCAGTATTTACCAAAAACGAGATCCTATGCAGCTGATAACAGCCAATAACCGAATTCCAGCTGTTTTCCAACTGACTTATCAGCTGCACGGTTACGCGGCGCTGTACCCAACTCACTATACCTTTCTCTCTCTGCGCAAGAAAATCAGAGTCTTCCGCTGTCGTCGAATATCGGATGTGGAGAGCAACATGGATGTGCTTCACAATCCGGAACGAATGACTCGGCGGTTTCGACTCTGTTCTTTCTCTACTGGCGCTAATGAGCCATCAATTGTTCTCATTTTGTCACCATTCTCTTTTCGGAAATTCATCCGGAATCACATAAAAAAGACATACTTGAGAACGATTTGAAGAGTGCAATGAGCCAGTTGCCCCTTTGAAACGGTTCCCGCAACCATTCACAGAGTCGAGAATAGGGGACGGGGTTGTTATGGAATAATCAGAAAAGTTGGGAAGGGAAATAGATTTGGAGACAGACATCTCGGAAGTCGTGTGCTTCTCGTGAGCTTTTTGAAGGGAAATTGTTGAGAAAATTCAGGATGAATTGAAGGCTAGGAGTCAAAAAGCAATAATAATAATAATGTCTCATTGTCCACCCCGACCCATTTTTGTTTCAAAATGTGGAATGGAAAATTCATTTATTTCTGCAACAATTTATTTTCGAAAAGGTCGGCAAATTTATTCCAAGTAACAACATTTTTCGGAAGACTCGCATTATACGCAAAGAAGCAACTGGAATTCAAAAGCAACAGGAACGATGAAAAAGTTTCTCACTTCTTTCAATTCTCCGTCCGTGCATTATTGAGTTGATCAAAACGTTCGAAAAATTGAATTTAGGCGGAAATGTCTGATATTGGAAGGATGGAAGGACTTGCAAAAAATATGTTTATGACGAACACATTTGAATTTCAAAAAAAAAACACAAACAAAATAATAGGGCTTTGAAGCGGAATTCCTGAGTCCTGGGTCAAGCCCTAACCACGACTTTTGACCTATGCTGACCTATGCAAAAGTGCTTGGAATTTACTGTACCCTCAAGAGTTCAAACCCTTCCAAATTGGATAAAAATTAAATTAACAACCTGGTGGTAGACAGCTGGTCTCATCTAGTATCGTCAGAATATTATGAGGATGTCCCAAGTCGTACGAAATATGACTACTTCTAGTTCTACTTCTAAATAGCAAAAACGGCGGCAAAAGCATGCTGGCTTGCACAGGAGAGGCAGAAATCTAGTGCTGTCGTCTTCTTTCGACGATTACAGCCATCTAATTTGACCAATTAGCCGTTGCCCAGCTCTCGAAGCGTTGAAGCTCTGGCTTGGGACCCCCGTGGGCTTCTTGTGCTTTCAATGGCCAAAGTTAGTCAACTGGGCAATTAACGAAAACAACGATCCGGGAGAGAGTTGTCTCGTCGGAAACGACGCGGCGGCACCATGAATTCTGATGACATAGAAAAGAGAGGTGGCTGCTCCGCCGCAGCGGTGGTAGACTGGATTCAGATAGCTAGGAGAGAAGGAAGATATGGGGGATGAGGAGGGGAAGGAAAAAAGTTGACGGTGGGGGAGGCGTTGAATGGAATTCATAACGAGTCACGACTTAATCAATTTGAAAAATTAAAAATAGCTGAAGCAACGAGAAGTTGCAAACCGACCGGGGAAAAACTACTACTATTGAGAAGACTATTCTTATTCCTATTTCCATTCCTATTTCCACATTCATATCTATCCTATCCATTTTTCCTCGAGTCAGCCTCATTGTTGTGTCCGATTATCCACCCCATTCACACTGATTTTTCCTTTTTTCTTTTTCCGTCACACCAACCGACCCACACAAAAAACTAATCCTTTTTGTGGAAAGTGATTGGATTGGATTAATAATGATAAGTTGGCGCGGTTAAGCCAATCGGAAAAATCACGTAGAATTGGTTATTGTCTACTGAGTTCATCTACTTGTATAGTTTTTTTAAAGAATCTGGATATCTACCTAATTGCTCTGCTATGAATGTCGGGAAAGTATTGATAAATTTGGTAAAGTTTAAAGAAAATCAGAGAAAAATCAAGTAAAATCGTGCTGCTTTTCGGTCGTCATACTCTTTTCACGTCTGCATAAATAAAATACTTTTTGTGGTTGTGGAAGCGACCGAAAAATTGAGGAAGTTTAATAAAACACGAATAGAAGACGAGTGGGGGGAGCACACACGGGGACAAGGGGTTACGCTCTTCTGGTGACATAACAAGTATGAGCGGCAAGTAATGCAACTTTTTTTCTCCTTCACATAATTTTTGGAAGGTCTCGGTCTTTTCTTTCTTATCTTCCTCCTTTTCCTTTTCCTACTCACATTAGTGAAGGCTGGCAGAGTTCTGAGAGATGGAGATCTTTTTTTCACGGTGGAAAGACTTCCGAATGACTTGTTTCTAGACTAACTGGACCAAACAAAATGTACCGGTTTCAACGAAAAGCTTTTCCAAATCTGAAGACATCTTTGAAAATATAATTAGTGTGTCAATTCCACTAATCCAAAAAGCTCAGTTCGGGATGGAGAATCAAGGGAAGAATGAACCTCTCCAATTACACAAAAGTTCAGTGAGTACCGTGATGAATAATTGAGAAACTGCGTCTGAGTTAGTCTATATCTCGTTACACTGAGGTTTCTGATTCGGTTCACTGGTTAGTCACAAAAAGAAAGATGAAAAATATCCAAAGAAGTTAGTGACTAACAAGAATTACTGTTCAGAAAACATTTTTTGGTGGTTAGGGATACAATTTTGAAAACCAAACATTTCAGACTAATGCAAAAGCACGCAGATGAGGTAACACACTCTCCACAAAACGTCACGGGACATCAGTGTCGACATCTATAACAATTCAAGGGTAGTCTGGACCCGAAACAAGCCGGAAACCGGGCACTAGGTTCATGATGTCAAATACTATTATGTGAAAAAACTGACAGCTTTATTACACTTTTGTGCTACGACCCCCGATAACGGCTATTCAAGTGAGACTCTTCGTTCCTAACTCTTGTACTAGAGAGTAAAAAATATGTAGGAATTACTAGAATAACCAAAAAACTTGCAAACAAAACACAAAATATATTTTTTGGCATAAGGCGCTAGGGCTAAATTGCTTTCGAGTTATTATTCTATCCTGGAGAAACAAAGTCAAACTCAAGAGCAAGGAATATTCAGGTGTTTACCTTTCTTATGAAGTCCAACATGGTCAAGCATGTTGCGAAACGTGCATGGGCAGCAGAAGTGTGTCAAAGAATGACTTCTAGTGGCCCTTTTCATTGTTCACCAGAAACCTCAATTCCCTTGAATTCCTACCTTCCGCCTCCTAATCGTTCTTACTCTCAGTTCCTAACTCCCGTCACAAGTCACAAGTCTCAATTCAAACTCAGCGATGAATCAAAAAAGTTTCATAAGAACGGAAAAACCAGAAAACTCGGGACATTTGTACACTTTTGGTAGTGGTGTGGTACAAATGCTTTTTGAGCAAAAAGGCGCTCTACACGTTTTGATAAGCAGCGTTTTCTGGGTGGTGTCAAAGGAGAAGAAGAAGAAGAAAACAAAAAGATTTGAAAGGCGGAAAAGGAGAAGAATAAATACTTTGGCGGAAGAGTGAACACGTAATGTTTCTCAGGGGATACCCCTCCAACAAGAATCATTCGTGTCACAAAAGCTTTACCTGATAGCTAAACAACAATAGTTTTGAAAACGGAAAACTGACCTCGATGACTGCAGTTGGGAAGTCAATTGATGGACGAGGAGTTGCATCTTCATAGCCAGCATCACCTGAAAAATGTAAAAGGTGGTAAAAATATGAAATGAAGAAAACAAAATATAGCTGCTTGCGAACGCGGGTTCTACAGCGCTTTTTTGAAATCTAGATAAGATAAACTACTGGACGCTCACTGAAATGTTGTCAGTTAGCGCGCGCCAACCCGCAAACACCCAAACACCACGGCGCGCAATCACAGATTTTCTCTAATTTTTGATATTTTGGACTTTTACTTTGATTGAAAAGTTGCAGGGAAATTGAACACATAATGATTGCTCTTTTTTAACATTTAGTTTTTCATTGTGAAATTAATGGGAACCAAAACTAGCATAAAAGCACGAGAAGACTAGCTGATAAAGTAGCAGTACTCTCCCGTTTTATGGACACTAATGAGCCTCACATGATGAACTGGATTCATTATAAAGCTTTGGTTTTCGCGCTTTGAATCAATATAACTTCGAAAAGTTTGTTGCTCTCAAGTAATGCAACTACGAATTTATGAATATCTGTATATCAAACACTAATAAAGAGCAACGCACCGTTTGAAGTGTCGTCCCGGCTGGGTCGCTTCGATTTCGGCTCTGAAAGAATACCTACGTTGCATGGAAAGAGACACTTTTCGTTGCTAGGACACCGTTTGAAGTGTGTTTTTCAACTGCGAATTGTCGCCTGCCCGTTTTGTTTTGGTTGGATTTTTTCGAGAAAGGATATTGAGAACTCGAAAGTTTGTTTTTACCGAAACTATTCTACATGTTGAATTTGTTTGGGTGAATTCTTTGAAACAAAGAAAAGAAAAATGGGTAACACGCAGTCAGAACAGTAGACTGAATGACTCGTATTTGGTTGGTTTGGGCGATATTCGGGACACATGTCAAATCTATCTGGGCTATAAATTTCTCTAGGAGATCTAATGAAAATCAAGACGTCGTTCACTGGTAGTCGTATGTGAATGCATGTCACAATGACGGCCTTTTTTCGTTTTGGTTTTCATTTGGGAAATGTAATGTGGGTGCACATTCTGCACATTCTAGCTCTGTTTCTGGTCCTAACTTTTCGATCCGAGTGATGAAGATGTCGATGAATTTGGAAGAGAAATAGAGAACGCAGAACTTGAGAAATGCCGGTTGTACTGAACAGAACTCCTGGTCCGTGGTGGTCTTATCATAACGAATAGTATCAGAAAAGTTTAGGAATAGATCATCATGTTGGATGTGGAATGTAACAATTGCTTGTTTTCATTCTTCCCACGACACAACCAATATAGGCGTCTGTTGACATTTCTCAAGAATACTTCACTACCAATTGAGATCACAATAAGACATCGAGCCTTCTGATGCTCACTCGGATCGACGTAAAGTTTCCCTAGTTTTCTGTTTTGATGAAATGTGGATTTTGAAACTGGGACATGAGTGGGGAAACAAGGAAAACACGCTGGAAGACCGGACTATACTGCCAGAACCGCCGATACTCGTCTTGGTAGGAAAATGAGAAAAATCGGCTTCCTGGGCCGGGAAATGAGAAAAAGAAGGTTGTGAGCATGCTGTTGCCTCCCAAACGCAGAGCGTATGATTTATGACGACTGATGCAAATCCGCTCCCGGGGAAATTACTACCTTACTTTTTAGAATAATGGTTTTTGTTTTTCGGTGGGTGATGATTCTCAGTACATGTTTTGCAACCCAATCTTGCAGCGCGTTCAAAAAACCAATCCTGGATTCAAGTTTGGAACAGGAAAGGCAGCATTATTTTCGAATAGCAGGTGGTGTTAGTTATCAGCAATTAGAACTTTACAAAACAGAAACGCCTGAATAGAGCGACTTACTTTCGCTTGATTTTGAAAAATTATTGCTACCAAAAAAAGATTCAAAAGATGATGATCGATAAATTTGGTGGGGGATATTAGTGAATGAAACGAGAATTCGAGTGAAATGAATGAAGTCGCTGCTGGTTTTCTGACTGACACCAGAAAAATATCCGTGAGCGCGGGAGTACAATTCCAGTCAGAAACGGCGAGTGAATGATTCGAATTCCGTTTTTAATAATGTCGACGGCAAGGTGTGGTACCCCAGGGAAATCAGGGGAAACTTGTGGTGCTGCCCTTTTCTGAACACTCTGGCTGTTCCCTAGGTTGATTGGATGTTTTTTATTTTTCAGAAAGTTATTATGTTCCAAAGCTTCTGATACTACACGCACTGCTTTCGCGTAACCGTGCATATTTTATCAAACTTACGATAGTTATGTGCATGAGCAGATGACGAACGCTTTTTGACGGCGACCGGCGCCATAGATTGGCGCCGTCTGGCAAAAGCCCTGCCCACCATTTACTACTTTATCCTTCCCATTTGGGCCAGTCTGCTAATTAAACAAAATCGTTGACAGAAGAATCGAATGACGAGCGGATGTTGTTGATGAATGAAATTGTTTAGATTGGAAGATGAGAGATAAACAAATTGGAAGAATTGCAGAGTTTAAGTCATCATATAAGAAATTGAAAACAAGCCAGTCGGTTTTCTAATGAAAGAAACTTTGAAGTTCCTAATTTGGTACTTCGACGAACAGAATAAGTGTGATGAAGAGGAAGCATCAAGTCTAGAGAATAGACGACCAATTCGCGATTCATGACTTTTTCAAACTGTTTGTTAAGGGCGTAAGAAGTCATTTGGCAACAGAGTCGGGGAGAATATGTGACATAGACTAATGATGAAGTTGTCGAATAACTCGATATAGAACTTGCATCTCTTGAAAGTGCCGACGAGTCATTCGGCGCCAAACGGAAATTGGCTGTGACACCCACTCCCGACTACGAGGAGGTGCGAAAGGGTGGTTTTCCAGGATGCCCTCTTTCCGAAACTTGCAACAAAAATGAGGTTTTCCATCTTATTTTAAAGATGGACGGCCGCCTGGACGTTAACTGGGACTGAGGGTAAGGGTCCTGACACGGAAAACAATGAAAGTTTCGGAGGAGCCTGTGGACATCAACACGAAGTTTGCGCAAATGATCGTCAGGCATGCAACCTTTGTGTTTTTCCGTTTTTTTTGTCTGTCCCTCACTACTGTGTATTTGTTCGCTATTCCATTTTCAATTCGAACTGACCTGTTACCACTATTCGGATGTACCCTGCTCTGGGGAAGATTTCAGCGCTGGTCTGCATTCAGAGCGTGGATTATTGGAATAGGAATAAAGGAAGGAAGTCGACCTATCGAATTCTTGAAGGCTTCGCATTCGAATGACCAGACACTTTCAGTTTCACACCTCCAGTTGTCATGGAGCAGGTGATAAATTCCAAAAAGAAAATCCCATAAAAGTCTGAGACTCTTTGATAAGACATTCTAGATATGAGTCTCTCGGCGGTCGTGCGCAGTCATTTTTGCACCAATAATGTGCCAATACCACGACAATCTCGCAGGTGACTCTTTTTACCTTTCTTGGCAGCTCAGAATCGCACTCTGTGGTATTTCATGCGAATGTACAAATCGTACAATGAACTTTCACGCATTTTTAGACAAGAAGTTTCGGTTTCTATTTCAGAACAAGAAAAATGTCTGAAGTCTGAAGGTTTGATGCATCAGAGTAACCAAAAAGCAAAAAGTTGGTATAAAGAAAAGTAGATTAGTTTTTAAAAAAACTGTGCGAAAACTTGAAGAACGAAAAAGAGTTTTGAAGAATAATGCATTGACTGGGTTCTCTGCTTCTTTCTGCGACGGATAAATTGAACCTTGTAAAACACGTCGTCGGACGAGAACATCCATGTCAGATGCAGAATATATTGGAAACGTGAAAGACTGGTGGCCGAGGACGCGTCAGAACGAAAGAAGGATGAGTAGTCAGATATGAAGAATATGCCATTCTCTTGCCTATCAAATTACATCTACATATTAGTGACACTGGATTTCAACGAAAAATGAGGACCAAGGTCAGCCACCCTCTCAATCTTTGGACTTTTCTGTTTACGACAGTAGAGTTGGTCAGAGGCTTTTCAGAGATCCGATATACCATTGT
The DNA here is from genome assembly GCA_900883565.2 of Caenorhabditis panamensis. Classification (NCBI taxonomy): domain Eukaryota; kingdom Metazoa; phylum Nematoda; class Chromadorea; order Rhabditida; family Rhabditidae; genus Caenorhabditis; species Caenorhabditis panamensis. Next base: position 671,361 of record LR537692.1, on the reverse strand, counting down.
TTTCGGGGTGGAATGGACATGATCTGATTTTCTGCAGAGTAACTTTGCGATCACTTCCTTGTTCCTCATTAGCCTAATTTTCTCAGAAGGAGTAGTTTGGGCTTTTCGAAAGGTGAACTTGGGCAGAAAAACAAAAGGGTGAGAGAACTCAGTTCCCAGTTTCTGCTGGATCTTTTCACTGGCAGTATACTTTTTGTTCCGCTTTTCTCAAGTTGGGGTCGCAAAATTTCTAACATCGGTTAAGAAAAGAAAGGAATCGATTCCCAAATTACAGTACACCACGATAGAAATCTTATTTTGAGAAAAATCGTAAGCAGAACTGATACCATAAAATCGTTGATGTTCGGAATGATCGATAGGAGATGTTCAGATGGAATCAAAAGAAACATCTTGAAATATTCAAAAGCTGAAAGTCTCCAGTCTCTCTGGATGAGCGCAACGTGTGGTGTTACATTGTATATGTGTCGTTCTAGTAGACCAGAAACAAGTGAAGCGACACAATTAAATCTCCGATGCCAAATCTCACCAGAATAATGAGTATACACGCACAAGTGACGGAGCCGTTGAAAGGAAGCGACCGACTCACGCACCGAAAACTGCGGAGAAGATATGAAGTTGTGTGGTAGGAAAACGTTTCAAAACAAATTCGCCGCCATGGAAGATATATAAAACTCAATTCTTCCGTCTTCCAGCCGTTTGTGGCCGTGTTTATCGGGTGGTTACCTACTTCTTAATACTATTTTCTTGCTTGAAAGGGAGAGAAAAAGCTAGAAAAGACTGCGAGAGGTCCGGATGACACGAAGAATGGACTTCAAGGTACAAGACTGGTCGTTGTGGAACAGAGATCGGTCTTTTTTTTATTCCAGTGCATTAGAATGATTAGACACTGATTTTATAGTCCGAAGCCGAAGAAAAAAGACTGAGACAGTGGACTTCACTAAAGTTCTATGCCTCTAATTCTCTTCAACTCACATCGCCTTCATAATAACCGGAATTGATTGGAGTTCTGGTAAATAGGAAGACAATTTTCTGCTAACAGTCCCAACGGAGATATTTTGAAAATGATGGGAAAACCAAAATATTTTCGTTAGCTGACAGGCAGGATGCTAATGGAGACAAAAACAGAGATTCAAGAGCAAATTACCGTGGTTTATAAAAATTCAATCGAGAGTGCCTGTCTGTTTTGTGTTTTGGATGGAAAACAGGTCATAGACACAAACAGGGATAATTGAGTTTCAATCCAAAAAACGTTCGGGTCAGTTTGAAATACGTTATCAATACCTCTTCATTATATGGTTTTTGAAAAACTCACAGGAAAACGCCTAATGATATTCTAACCCATGGATAGAAAAATGTTCCAGTCAAAAGAAAGTGACTCTAGGTCTACAAAAAGTTTCAATTCCTGAATAACTTATACTCTATTCGTATAGAGAGGAATGAGAAGAGCATAATAAAAAAGGAATGATGAACACATAGGCTTGACAAAATATAATAATAGCATCAGAATACTGACTTGAATAAGAATGGATGACGAAGGAACGGAACTGAATCCTGGAGTGAGTGTGGAGCACTGAGAACGAGCCGAGTCCCCTCCACAAAATATTGTCACGAAGATCGGGACACGTAAATTGCTCCGAAAAAAGACAACGACGGGTGGAAATTCACGTAAAATTTTGCGTTCGCTTAAAATTCATTATAACGAAGCGGTTCAGATATCTTCTTTTGGCTGAAATAACGGGACAGAAATCGAACCCAGTGACGCGGCACAATAATAATAATTTGACTTGAATTGGTAAATAATTGATTGCACAAAACTGGGTGGGGCTTATTTTTCTAATTTCTATATAACCAACTTACTCATCAGCTTATGCATTCCCTCTATTACAATGTGCGGTCACGTGAAAGAAACTTTAATTTATACATTTGACCGTTTAAAGTTAATTCAAAGTGCAACAATTACTAACTGCTGGCTGGCGCAATATTTTTTAATTGGAAACTTACTCACTCGGAAAAAAGAGACTACGTGAAAAATGGAAACTAACCTCTGTGTTGCAGAACTGTTGGAATGTGATTTGGATAAGTAGTACTGATAGTCACAAACATTCCGCCAACTGAGAGGGAATCAGAAATACCAGGGACATTTGCGGAGCACGAAAAAGTGCTACATAATGAGTTATGGGATGTGCATAGCTTGAACGAGGAACAACTCTGCGACAACTTCTCGTGTCGCTGCTCATTCGACTAATCTACAAAAACTCCGCGGAAGTGTTTCCTACCCGCACACGACACCGACGTACTTTTGTTGGCTTTCCTTTTTTGAGAAAAAGAGAGCACTCATGAATAATTGAGGTTTACCTGAAGGTTTCCTGTTCTTTTGAAGAGTTGACGTCCCGGAAGACTGGGATCGGTACGAGAATTCAATGTTGATGGTCACCGATTCATCTGATATTTAGGGTTTTCAAACTTCTTTTTGAACTTTTCTACCTGCAAATTTCTCAGCCGATTGCCTTGAAGTTGAAATTATTCTTGGTTTTGCTCGATGGGAAGCTGGAAAATGAGATTGAATGAATCAGAGGAATACACGCATAATCTTACGTGTTCGTGACAAAGGCAGGTATTTTGTCACACGGTGCGCTGGACGGTATGACGATCGATGAAGGGGGTGCATTTTCGAGTTTGCAAACAAATTAAAAAGTGGCAAAGTTAGAAGAAATTGGTCAGTATGAACATGTGGTAGCAATAAGGGATGTGGGTTAAACATCGAGGACACAAGATTTACGATCATCTTGGCACTGCCGGTTGCGACACTGAGCACAAATCGTAACGAACACTCTGTGAACAAGTTTACAAATAGCTTTATTCTTATTCAAAGAAACAGAAATGAGAATAAAAGTAGTTCAAAAAAAAGAAGTAAATGATGTATAGCATAAAAGTTTTTTTGAGACTAGAATGCCTGTATGAGTGACTGAGCTGACATATCCGATGCGAACAACTTACCAGAAGGCCGGTATGAACTACTTGCACAAGTCAGTACAGCATTGGCATCTGGTTAGGAAAATCTCAAAAAGAGAAGGTATATATTTAGCTGGCAGGCGCAAGACGTGCTGTAAAAAACTATGAAAATTGTGAAAAATTGTTTCTGCGAAAGAGGATATCTGCAATAAACTTGTTATTTCATTTCCGATTCCGCACGGCCACCGAAATGATATTATGATATGTGCCAGATGACCATTACTAATCAATGTTCAATCGGAAAAATCTCCTTTTTGTTTCAATTTCTTCTCCAAAGTTTTTTCCAGTGTCTCTACATATTTCCTTTTTCTCTCAGCGAAGCTAACTCAATTTGGGTGTTTCCCGGGGTCTATAGGATGCAAGCCCGATTTCGAAATCCGAAAGCCGAATTCCTAAATCGCCAACACTTTTGGACCAACTCTTTTTGTGTTTTGCAGCTATCTTGGAACCACGTCATCTGATTTCTACCGCAGCTGTGTTTTTACTCATTTGCTCCAATAAAAGTGCTCTAACTGTATCATCTCGTCTGTCTATTCATCAAATTGCTGTTCGTCAAATAAAAAGAGCGAGAACGGAAGGAAGAGAAGCAACCGAATCGTGCGAGTTCATGCGGATGTTCGGTAGCAGTGATGTGCAAAACGATAAAACAAACACTACCAAAAATACAGTTTTTGTGTTCTCTCGCCACTGTTTACCCAACCCCCTAGAGGGAAAGGCTTTTCACTTGTGTTTGACCGTTCCCTGCTGCGATACGTGGCTGAACTCCTGCTTTTCCTGTTTCTTTCTCACCGTTGTTGTCATACCCTGTGTTCCCCAACTTTCATGGCTCGCCTGTTTTTGTTGACGTAAAATGACATGAAAATGGAAACGAGCGGATGGAAATGGAAATGCGTGTCGTGTCTCGAAAATGCATTAAACTCGCGATCCGATCCCAGCCCCTTGCCACCAAAATGAATAGAAATTGTTCTGTTTTCAGCCGTCCAACGATCTCGGCTCATTACTATTGCGAAATTGTTCATGCTCCTCTTTCTTCTGTTTTTCATTAGTTTCTGTTTTTGTTTTTTGTCTTTTCTTCATTTTGTCATAGCGTTGTAGTCATTATTAGTGCTCAAAAGTCCATGACCAATGCGCCAAACTTTGACAGACATGTTTCCGAGTCTACTCTATGCTCTCCCTTTGAAAATCATCAAAGAAATCAAAAAGTGTGGGAGGAGGGAGGATGAGGCGCTAAATGGAAATAGAAATAGAGCTCAGACATCTTTTTGACCAGTCTGCGCTTTCTTTTTCCTTTTTTCCCTTTTCTCCCAACTAAAAATCGTCGGAGTTTTTTGGCCCCTAGTACATATCTCAAACGGGAGCAGAACAAATCAGATAATAACTTGCCCTCAATCCCTCAATAACCGTTTTCTTTCTTCCACGCTCACTTTTTTCTCCACATCCATCTTCTCTGGCCAAAATCTCGGAGAGAAACTTTTCATGAAGGTCATATATGCTTCCTCTCGCAAAGGAATTCATCCAAATATAATGATCTGCGATATTTTTCACTTCTGCTGCAAGCTATATTCAAAGTCACACCCTCCCAAAAAACAGCCTTCATATCATATTCATATCATCACATGAAACATTTATTCGATGTTCTCCCACTTTCCCATTTCGTAACGATTTATGAACGCTACCGTGTCCATTTTTCATTTCAAATCAGCTGTCATATCACCACTGTACATCTCTGCATAACTATAAGCATTTGTTGTTCCCTCTCACTTCTCACTTCCAGTTTAATTTCTAATCCTTTCCTTCCCATCATGCATTTATAACCATGTTTTGTTTGTTCCCTCTGACCTCATCCCTTTCGTTTTCTTCACTATTCACTCTATTTACCCGCTATTCACCCTGGAAAGTGGAACTTCCCATACGTAATTATGAAACTTTCTTCCTTCTTTTCGCTTTCTCGTCTTCTTACGTCGTTCCAAAGACTGAATTAAGATCTAATCTTAGGTTTGCCCTGAGCTTCGAACCCGATTGTTAATTGCTCATCAAAGCCCTCTTTGCAAATTACATTTCAAGTCGGTCGGCTTCGACAAGCAGTGTTCAATGTCTTCCTTTCTCCGATTAGAGGAGAAGCACTACACGCCCGGCACTGTTAGGGTTTCTTCCCACGAGTGCCTGGTTTCTAAAAAAGAAGATTTTGTTTCAGCAACTAAAATATTTATTGCCTTTTGTTCCCCCGAAACCTTCACAAACACTCTAAATGCTTGGAAACTGCTACCTGTTGTATGCAGAATTTCTTGTCGGTGCTTCTTATCTCAAAGATCACCCGATGGTGATTCAACACCGCTTTTCTTCTGTCCGAGACCAAAATGTCGTAGTGAATGCCATCGGTACCAACTCTTTTGTGAGCCATTGTGTGTCGCCTTGCCCATTTTCCCTCCCAAACATAGGCTTATACCCACGGCGTTCGTTCGATCTCCCGCGCCACCGACGCGCGCTCTCCGCCGGCAATCTTTCATTCGCGACTCCTCATGCCTTCTGTTTTAGACAGCACACTAACCAAGATGGGATCGAACCAGAAACCCAAACCGCCACAGAACCGAGCGCCCGTGTGGCTGCTGTTTCTGTCCCTGTTTCGTTCCCGATGGCGGGAGTGAAATGTTTGTGCAAATCGCAAAACAATCGCTTTTCCGGGCGCCACTCTCCTCTTTTTGCTCTCGTTTGCCGCCTCGGCCTCCGTCACCGAATCGGGTCTGTGCGGCTGGCTTCCGAAACATGCAACTATGCATTTTTGACATCGCGGATTGTTGTTTGTACCTATTGTGCACATCTGCTTGCTCCTCCGCCTACTCATTCCAAAGAACTGGAAAACTATCGGCAAAAACGTCAACCGTCCGTTTTGCTATCTTTTTTTTCCTGCCAGTTTTCTCACCAGAAAAAATTTCTCGAACATGGCGGCAGTTTGATTAATGGCTGTCTATGTTTTTTTCTGTCTTTGCTACTGAATTTCCTTGAAGGCAACCTTGTCATCATCGCCTTGCTGCCCCTGCCTCGAAAGGTGTTCATAGTTATCATTATCTTTCTTTCTTTCCGTTCTATAAAAAGTCTTATTGAGCTCTTGTTTCCTGAGCTGATTCTTCGTGTTCAATTCCATTTTTGTTGTTTTTTCATTTTCATTTGGCTTCTTCCTAATCGGAGATGATAATTTTCGATGTTTTTTTTATCTGCTCCTAATCCATTCCCTCCTTGGTCAAAGAACATTGATTTTTTTTCTCATCCGCACGTGTCATTCCTGCTCTCCGCTGTTAGAAGATGTTGAGCATGTTCAAGAATGCGCAGAAAAATGCTAATTAGGCGCTCAATGTTCCCTCTTCTTTTTTCTAAACATGGCCCAACTCTGTCTTGTTTCCTGCTCTTCTCTGTCTCAGGAATTCTTCTTTAATCACTTTAATCACATGCAAGTACAACTTCCCTGTCCTTAAATCCTACCCATTCCTCTTTTTTGTGTTTTGTCTTTCCTAAAAACCACTGAGTCATGTCGTGTGCATCGATTGTTCAAACCGAATTGCTCACGAGGTCCGGCTATAAAACTGGAATTAATTCTGATGCAAACCAAGTCGACAGAGGCCTCCATGTCGGGAGAGGTTCAAAATATTGCGAAATAGTAGAGAACCCTCAAGTCAGATGAGTAGCGGATACTGAAAAAAAAACTTACTAGCAGATTTTTTGCCAAGTATATCCGGTGGTCCCTTCCAATTTCCGTTTTGGAGATTGAAAGTTTTCTTTGGCGGGAGTGTCCGTAATGTTGCTCTCTTGGCTCGTTTCTTCAACGCATTCTGCTCATTTCTCTACAGAGAGAAAAACCTTCTCCTCCTCTCTTTCGGAGGACCGGGGCCGCCCCAAACAGAAGAGAGTGCTTTTCCTTTTTGCCGTCGCGCCTCTTAATTATTCGGCTGCTTCACTCACTCACCCCCAACCGACTCATCAGTGCTTCCAAAAAGGAATGATACTGACGGCGTCTAATAAATATTTGTATAGCCGGGAGAAGCCGTTGTCTCTTTTCTGCTCCTCCGTCTTCCGGTGGCCTTTCTCTCTGCATCAGATGTTATTTTCGTGTCCATCCCTGACCAGACGTTTCCCTGAAAAAAGTTTTCATTCATATTGCTTTTTTTGGGCTTTTTCGAACCTTACTCTCTTCTCAGTTTACGTCATCTTATCCTATTCTGTTCCCCCCTACACTGCTCCAAACTGTTGCTTCTTCTGTTTACTCTTCATTCTTTGTTTCTATTTTACTCTACACGTTGTGTATTTCATCAAAAATGCTTAAGCGATTTTCATTTCCATTCCAAAAGAATTCTCGAATTCCATCTCAAATTTCTCTTTCTCTAGTCCTTCCCAAAGAATTCCCTTATTTTTCCTTCTCGGCTTTTTGACCTAGATTGACATGTAGTAGTGCGTTTAGTTATAATTGACTAGGAGCCAGCGGCAAAATGCCGTTTTTTCTTCAGAGATATAGGCCAATTGGTGGATAGAAAGAAGAGAAAGACTTTCGATACCGAATTATTATTAGAATGCAATTGCAATCAAATCTGGACGGTCGTCCCGTCCGAACTGTTTTTTCCATGGTTACTGGCCGGACCGGCCGACAGAAAAAGAGAATAGAAGAAAACGAATACAAGTTCACATCAATTCCGAATCATTCCCGCGCTTAGTTATCGCCGTTCGGTTCTGTACTTACCTTTGCTACGCTTATCGTCGGAAAAAAGAAGTTAGAAATTGGTTAGATTCGGGAGAGGCCAGGCCAGACGTGTTCTTCTCTGTTTTGTTCCACGGCAAAAGTTCTGACATGTCCATAAAACCGTCAGACAAGGCCTCCGGCGCTTGTCTTCTCCAAATCCGCCGCTCACTCTCTATCCCTGGGACACACTCAAAAACAATCGTATGCAAAGCACTGGCTGGCTTTTCAGCGGCCAGAGGACGCAAGATGAATTCCAATTGTTATTCTATGATGCTCCAGCACTTCAAACTTCTCTACGACAGTAGCTTTGTTTCTTCTCTTTCTTCTTCTCCATTGATGTCACCCTCCATCTGCCCTTTGATGCTCAGTCACCCTCCATCTGCCCTTTGATGCGGAGAATGGACCGAATGGACCGAATGGAACGAACGTCCGGGGCATCTGGCTCTGCTCTCTCCAACTGTTACTTTCTCTTTCTACCCTTTTCTATTTGCCGCTCACTTTCTTATTTACTTTTTTTTACATTCGTACATCTAAGAAACCAAATCGAGTTTCGGAATTCCCTTATACTCACTCATCTTTCTTCATTTTTTACTATGCTCAATCGAGTTCGAATTCTACACTTTTACACTTTCAAACTCCTCCCTCTGTCTGTGTTTCACTCATCGTATATCTTCTCACTCATTTTAACAATGACTTTGAATTTCGATGCTCTTCTCAATGATTCCTATTTCCAGAGAGTGGAGGGTGTTACCAATCGAGTGTTTGAAATGCAGGCGGCACCGTCCTGCTACGGCAGCATGGTTGCTAGCACATCCGATGAAGTGACAACATCAACATCTTCCAGAGGACCAGTGACCATGTAAGTTCTTCGACTCCCAATCTGTCCCCACTATCTTGGCGTCATGGGAGTCAATCTAGCGCCCACGAAATTTGTTTATACCACCCCACAGCTATGATCTGATATTGTGACCAGCTCAAAATACATACATATCCTATCTCACAGAATCCGTCATGTTTTTCGGCAGAAAAAACTTCCGGGGCCCTCCAGGGACATTACTCGCCCATCACTTCGGACAAAGTTCGGTGAGAAAGAGAAGAAGTGTCGGCGAATTTGTATTTGCAACTCAAGAACTTGCGGCCCCGTGAATGATGGGTATCCGGTCCGTCGGTCAATTTGTCGGCTGGAGCAGAAAAAATGACTAGTACATACATACACGTCTTAGTCTCCAGCGACCGACTACGAGCCCTTTTCACAGCTGCAAGCCTTCGGGGCTCTGCTCGTTTTATTACAACGCTTCGACCATTTATTTACACAAACGTGATCCGTAGATGGGGCGGCCTGAAAAATGAGAGAAACACGAAACGAAGGATAGATTTTGGTTGAGAGTCATTGGTTGAGAGTCTTTCCTCACGTAGAACTCATTGTCTTTCACTGCAAACGCCATGTTTCTGGTTTGCTCACCAAACTTGAGCACTACTTGATACGGTATGTAACAGAAGGTTTTCTTGAAATGGGGAGAAATCTGTAACTCTGGATGAATAGTCTGGTTTTTGAACGCTGAAAGAAAACATCTAGACTAGTTCTGATTCCTCACTAGTTGGTTGATTTTAGACTTCGTGGCCCATTTGATTGTTCTGAAATCGCTTGTTTCACTAATCTGATTACCTTTTTGCTTAGACCAAGTGATCTTTCGAACTCTTTTGAAGTTCCTCTAGCAAAACTTGTGAACAAAGTGGACAAAAAGGCAAAAAAGGCGAAAAAGTCCAACGGAAGTTCGTTTCCCAGACTACGGAAATTGTGTTCGTGGCAAGAAACAAAGTCATTCTTCATCTCCTCCTGTTTTTCCTATTTCCACTTCAACTTTACGTTTGCCGACTGAACATCCTCATAGTGAAAAACTTCATGAATAAATCCGAAACGTGTTCATAATCGATTCTGTCACCTGTTGAAGCCTGGGTGGCAAACAAGTAATTACTGACTTACTCAGTGCCCTTTCTTGCGCTTCACAGAATATTCCTCGTATTCCCTTGACCATTGAAAAAAGTTACGGTAATATAGAAACTGTTAATGTACTGCAGTATTATGGGAAAACAAGTTAATTATGATTGGTTTTCAGGCCAGTATCAAGAACGAATAGTCAATTTATTGAAGCTCCTGCATTCTTTTATGACATGGACACAGATCTCAAAGATTTGAAGGTATATTTTTCAAATTCGGATGTTGTTTTCAGATTTTATGTTTTTCAGAGTGCCTTGAAAGATGTGGATCTGCTCAACGATTCCGGGTACCGGTCAGTTATGGAACGATCAAGTCACCCATACGCGACCAGTCTAGTTTTCCACGAAGACAATGGGTTTGACTCCGAAGACGACGCCTCCGACGAGCATTGGGGTACGTTTTCTCTCCAGCTTTCACTGTTGCGCAACGCCGATCCATCTGAATCGAGGAGAATGGAAGATGATGACTGGAGTGGAATGAATGGAAGACGGAGAGGCTTTCGGTGGACGGGTGACCAGTCATCCGCTCCCAAATGGGTTATGGACAAAATAGGCGCGAATGTACAGTATTGCGGGATTTCAATGCACGCCTAACTTTTAATAGTGCCGGTATTATACAACTAGCCGGCTGGGCCTGCGCGAATAAAGTAAAGTTGGCCGCAGCTGTCATTGCTACTTTTCGGTTCAGTTCTTCTTCGACCATCCTTATTGAACTGAAACGGTTTCTGTTATATGCCACCGCCTATATTAGCATGGAGAAACTGGAGAAAACAAGGTTTCACTTCAGTGATAGACTGGTACAGTCATGTGAATGTGATAAATGTATTTTGCAGATGGATATCTCACTGTCGGCGGTGATAGGATCAAGATTCGAGACATGTCAGACATTCTTGCCACCCGATACGCTTTCATTTCTGGTGAGTTGTGTCGAAAGTGGAAAAGGGGGAATGGGTAGTGTTGAGAAGCGGAAAGGGCAATAAAATGTGGTGAAAAACGCTAGTAAAATGCTTGAGCCACAGAATTTATATGTGCAGGCTGTTCGACGGCTCATACATTTGCAATATCGGGCCTAACATGTCTTTTTTCAGGAGCTCGCACATCAGAAGGATTGACGATTGTCACTTTTCCGGATTCAAGATCGACGCTTCCCTTCGAAGACTACTCTCTTTTAGTCAAGTATCTTCTGCAAGTTCCTCCGTGAGAAAACAACTCTCCCAGAGTAGCATTTTTGAAATATATACAATTTTCAGCCTGGAGGACAGTCATAAGGGTTTTGTGATAATCATCGATCGCCGGAGTGACAAGTGGTCAGCAGTTCGAACTGTTCTTCTTCAGATCTCTGTGAGTGGTTTGTTTTGGTTTCAGTCCTCCTAGTTATAGCCCTCTCCCCGTTCTGCTTTGTTTTCCTATTGCCCAGTTGGAAACATTCCACACTCCCTCACTGAATCCTTCAGTCTTTGCCATAAGTGTGTCCACTTTCTCAAATCTGTTGACATAATCGCACTCGATTTCGATTTTTTCGTGCTTTTCGGTTTCACTTTGGTGTTTACGTGAGACGCGTGAAAACGAATGAAATAATTATGTCACTGTCGGAGGTGGATTGGCATGCGCAAGGGAGTCGAGACCGGATATCAGTGTGTCGGTGCTCGCACACGCTGCTTCATGTTTACCCAGATTTTGATGGGTTGTATCACTTACTAGCCAACCTTCCGGTCATTTCACTGTTTCCTTTCTGTCTCTGCAAAACTTTTTTTTTCCATCCATCTCCCGCTATTGTTGTTTTTTCATTGTGTACACTTGTACACATCGGACCATAATGAGGGTTGGCCTCCCAGCAGCAGACCTACTTCCGGTGTTTTGAAACCGGAGCGTCGTTGAAGTCTTTCCTCCACTTCATTTCGAAGACATCCGTACAATGCTCAAAATTCCTATAGCCCATCTAGAGTCTGAGTGCGCAGAGCTCGATTTTATGCATGAAAACGTAGCTGAGCAATAATTCCCCTTTCCGTCGCCCGAGGCTGCACACATTTTTTCCCACTTTTTCGTAAATTTGCCCTGTGCCCTCTGCCCCGCAGCCAGCACATCCAGTTACTACCCAATTTCAAACTGTCATTTATTCATTTGCTTATTCATCCGCGAAGTTGCATCGCATCAACTCTTCCGTAAACTCGCCGCTTTTTTGCCATCAGCCTTGCTTGTAGATCCAAGTTGCAAGCTCTTGCAGCTCCATGCTCTAGTTCACAACACACGTACAAAAAACTATCATCGTTGTGCTCCTAACGTAATTAGGAGTCCATCTGAAGCCGAGAAGACGCAAATAAATTGGAAGAAGAGAGTGCAAGACTCGATTTTCCTTCCGCTTTTCTTTTGTTTTCTGGTTGGTTTTCCGCTCGTAAAATCGTTTTGTGCCTTTTCACAGATGTGTCTTCCATGTCTTCCATGTTTTTCTTGAGTTAACTATTTCTGGTTTTCTTGCAGCAATTCTTCCCTGGCAAAGTCTGCGTGTCATTTGTGATCAAGCCTGAAGGCGTGCTTCAAAGAGCCCTCGAAGTTGGGTATCGTGGAGCTGCTGATTCCTGTACTTTCAAGGTTAGTTCTTGTTGATAAGCTATCTTTCCTTCTCTATTTCGAGTCGATAAGCTATATTCCTAACAGCAACACTAATAAATAGGTTCTGTTTATTTCAACATGATTGATAGCTGATTTTTTTGAAACTGTGAGATCCGTTGTCCGTTAGCAATTAGAGACTTGACTAGACCAGGGATGAAAAATTGACCAAAATCAATTATTCGGAAGGATTATGCGCACCGGGATGGAAATTACAGGCATGCGTAGTTAATTGGAGAATTTACAGGGGATAGAATATCGAAATCCGACTGAATTCTCTAATAAAACACTGTTTCATGAGAATTAGGGCAGAGATGGTCCGATAGGACTTTTAAAATGCTGGAAAGTCGGCGCATGGCTTATGAGATTACCGATTCCCGGTCGGGCATGAGTGCTTGCGTCCATTATTGGATAAAAAATGGAGAGAGAGTGACTGAGATCCGATTAGAAGAGTAGGAGACAATTACCGGCTTTATTTCAACTCTGGTTGTAAAGTTGAAACAAAAACTTCACTGTTGCAATAAAGTTCTATTCAGGTTATCCAACTCGATTCGTCCGCAGAACTGCGCAAGTACATTCACAGCGAACATCTCACAATGGACGTCGGCGGACTTATCAAGTATAACCACTTGGAATGGGTGCAACACAGAATGGTTAGTTAGTTTTCCCGTCCTTTATGAGAAGAAAGAGACGGGTCGGCAAAGAATAAAGGGAGTAAAAAAAGGGGAAAAGATGAGAAGCCACGGCGGCAGGTGAGGTGCGAATAGGTGTGGCCCCACGCATTAGCCAGGTGACCAGTCCTCAATCGGCATACGCCAATCGTCCCTTACCTTGCCTCTTCCACCTTGCTGCCACATAAGGGCCACTGCCGTGTTCGGTGCACAATGAGCCAATACGCACACATGCATTCGCATTAATTCTCGTGCGTTCATACTCTCCCCCACCTTTCCGCCCCTTTCTTCCTCCCTACCCGCCAATTCGAGTGTTCTGGTATTTACGTCGTCGTCATTTTCTCTGTTCTTTCCTTTCTCAGCCGACGATTTCCGCACCGATTTGTACAACTCTGTACCGCGCCAGCTGCGTTGTTCGGTTCCCTGTCACCCTTCCTGACCCTGTGTTTTTGCCGTCGGCAGACATCAAATTTGCACTGGCGGACACAGCTGGGAGGTTGCTCTATGCGAGGTTGCGCTCTCCGCCCCGTTCATCTCTAACCTTAGCAACTGAAACGAGCAACGCGCTCTTTCCTATTCTGTTCTATTCCTGTCCCACTACAGCTGAAAGATGCTGAGGACATTCCAAGGCTACTGGAACTCTTATACCACTCTCGTTAATGAGAAAGACTACTCTCCGGTGAGTGTTTCTGCAAGAACAGTAAAAGAAACCGCGTCGACACTTTCACAATTGTCAGACGAAGAAGTGAAAAAAAAGAAAAAAACAGAAAAAGGGAGAAAAAGAGAAGCCTATTTCCAAACGCATTTTTAATTGGCACGTCGACTGCAACACTCACCATTGTTTCCAGGACATTGAGCGGATGAAGGCGTCAGCAACTGCAATCGCAGCCTCTCTCACCGAATTCGGGAAAACTCTCCGAGAAACCGAACTTCCTAATGATGCAGACAGTACGGCCAGGATATTGGAGCTGCAGACTGCGGAGAAAATGGCTATCAAAGTAAGTGCTTTTTTGTGTTCCGCTTTCCGATTTTTCAAACTTTCACTTCTGTTGTGTCACTTTCCGATACTTTTCGGTCACTTTGACTTTTCCTTTTGACATGTTTCCTTCTAATGGGATGAATTAGGCTGTTGCAAAAAACGAACGCTTGCAACGAACACCTTCAGAAAACACCAACAACCACAATTTTTCGCAAATTGAATTCGCGAACCTTATTGTAATGTTTATTCATCTCATTAGACGGTTCTCCAAATTTCAATTCGGAAAAACGGATCGTCAAGAAAAACTCGGCATTGTTTGACAAACAGCTCCGATAGATTAGAGCCTCAGAATAGCGATTGGCTTGTCCGGAATTTGAAAATTGCAGGAGGAATTCAAAATTGCCGTTCGCAAAGGGTTCACATTGCTCAAGTCGGTACGGCAGCTGGACAAGAAACCGACACCTGAACAACTATCGCCGACAAGGCTCCATAATGTGACGGCAATTGAGCGAATGCTAGTCCAATTGGGTACGTAATGAGTGGACAGTAATTGGGAAAAAGAATGGGGATTGGAAATGAGAACATAAAAGCCTCAAAATGAGATAAAGAACAAATGGGAGGCAGTTGCCATTTCACTCCATTTGGAAACAGCTAATTAGGAGACAAATGACTGGACGGAAAGATTATGGTGACTTGGGATAGGGCGTCTTATTTTGAAAACCCAACAAACGGGAAATATTTTTAGAAGAAACAGAGCGAAGCTTCGACTCCTTCTGGACAAAACATGAGCGACGTCTCAAATACTGCCTTGAACTCCGACAATTCGAAGACAACTTCCGAAAGGTTAGTTCATGGTTTCTACAGAACTCTGAGTTGTTCCTTTCTCACAAAAAAGGTATAACCAGCTCATTACTCCTCTCCCCTTTTCTTCTTGCATCTAGTTAATCTTTCTAGTACACCTGTACAAAATAATTCGCCAAGGTCAAGAGACAGATACTCTATAGAAAACAGAAAAATGTACTTTTTGGACACAATAGGCTGAATATTTGAATTTTCAACATGTCAATTCATGTTTTTCCTTTCCTTGGGACCGAAACGTTTAGTACAATCTACATGACGCAGTAGATGTAAAAAGAAACAAAGTGCCTCATCCAGTGTCACATTTTCACATTTATCATTTGAAAACGTCGCGAGGGAAAGGGGACAAGTGTTTTCTCCTGCTCTACTAGAATAGTGTCCTTTGTAGTATTTTCTTCTTTTATTCCTATTTTTCGTATTCCTCTGCTGTTTTTATCCCGTATTCAGAATAAAGCCTGAACCTTCTCTGTCCATAACTTTAGAGTAATGGACTGTACAAGGGTCTTCCCGTTTTGACCTCCTCACTTTTATCTCACCTTCCCATCATCATTGCCTCCCATTGCGGGTCATCTGTTAGTTCTTATCTGGTTCTGGGTTTCCTGTGCTGGTTTTTTTTCTTTCAAATTTTGAAACGTTCATTTCAACCCAAAACATCATCCATTTGCAAAAGTCGGAAGGTTTCCTATCTAGTCTGGTTTCTCAATCTCTCAGCTTCTCAGTTTCTCATGAACATCAAGCATCATGGCCGTTGATAGCATAGTTATCACCTCTCACCTATCACTTATCACTCTGTCGGCATCAAGCTGGTCAAGTCAAAAAAACTTGTGAAACATACAAGAACAAAGGAGGGCTGACCTTCATGCATTCATGTTTCCCCTCATTTCACTTCATCATTTTATCACATTCACAACCTTTGTCAAATTTTTCTAGAAATTTCGGACAAACATTTCTGAAAAGTGTCGTTTGCGTCTGAAAAATGGGGTAGACAAGTGTCCGGTGTCTTTGGCATTCTTCATTCTTTGCAATCTTTCTCTCGTCAACTCGTTTTTATGAACTTTGTAACAAATTCTGGAGACGAGTAACTTCCTCCGCTGTCCCTATCCCTCTTTTCCGCTCTTTTCAACCATCATAACATGTGCAAATCAACAGCGTGAGAAAAGCGTCAACCTGATAAATGTTCGGTGCCCTCCGATCTATCTATCTGTCTTTTTTGCCACTTCTCCCCTCCTGTTCTCTTCTGCTTCCTCGATTTGTTTCTCGTTGATAAGATTCAAGAGAAGTGTCTATCCTCTTCTACTTATTCACTTATCACCTATTCTCATCTCTACTCTTTATCAAGTTTTTTGTTCTCATTCCATTATCCCCATCTGGTACATAATGAAGGTCTCCTCTCCTTTTCTCCGAGGCTTTTTGATTTATTGATGTTCGAAGACCGGCGCCTCGCCACCTATTTTAATGACTTTAGTCGCCTTCCCTCTGGACATTTCTCTTCAGTATTTTTTGAGGACAAAGCATTTGGAGTCACTGGCTTGCCCGGAAAGCATTTTGAATGCCGTTCTCCCAAACTACTTTGTTTTTTTTGTTGCCTGTAGTCGTAGCCGTTATTTCTTGTGTCTTTTCGAGCATTTGTAAATAGTAAAGCAAGAAGTAATCGTATTAGTAGTAGTAGAAAAACTACTAAATGTTGCAAGAACCTATTCCACCCGAAAAAACAGGAAAGTGTCAGATTTCTAGCTGACCCTCGGCTCACTTCACACTTCCCTGCTTGTTCGGAGGAAAATATCGAGTCTAGCCAAGTGTTTTGCGTAAATAAAACCGACAACCTATTCTTCTATTTATTTTCATTTTCTACAGAAACCGCTAGACTCTCTCCATCTTCTTTCTCCCTCCAGATGTAATGTATATGATTACAAGTGATCAATTGTATGGTTTTGTTCTCTTCCTTTCTTTCCAGTTCTTGTTCCTGTTCCTCTCCTTTCAAGCTACATCTGTCTGTCGTTCCCTTTCCTCTTCTTATTCCCTCAATTTTCATTACTCATTAAGATATTTATCGGTCATGCCCATGCCAGGCGGTACGGCATTTAGTTTTTTATGCTATTCTTCAAAGAAAAAAGGGTCACTCAATGAGTCAATGATGCATGGCTAATTGTTTTTGCGTCAGACTACTCGAGTGTATAATAATTTCCTCTCAATCTTCAATTTTTCTCTTTTCTTTCAGCTACAAGCCGCATTTGCTCGCCATATGCTGTATTTGGAGGAGCACCGAGAAGTCGGCAACTGCACCGAAAAAGCTTTGCAACTGGCCGAGCAACACAGACAATACGCCGAAGGAGCGATGGTGAGTGATCCGATCCTTTGCTGCTAGTCCGAGACCACTTGATCCCCTGCACATTTTTCTCACATTTCTTTCCACTTTCCTACAGTTTTTTAGCAGTCCGTTTATCTATTTGTCTGATCAAACTCTGATCACACTTTGATCAAAGCAGATATCATCAATTTGTTGTTTGATTTGGTTTGAGGCGCCGAGTCAAGTAGACAATCGAAGATAATCAAAGACCGTCTTTTTCACAGTTAAAAATAATATTCCCTTTTCTTTTTATAACTTTTTCTCATCCTTGAGTTAGCGAAAAAACCGGGGAATCTCTTTGCGCAGAGCTCCCATTCCTTTACCAAACTGACCCAATGACGAAAATCGGTGTGTTTATGTATACTCGAAACCTCTCAAGCGCATCTTTTTATCTGTTTGGAAAGAACGAAAAAAGAGAACACAGTCCAAGGACTAGCCGCGCAAGCCTAGTCCGAATCCACAGCCACAGCATGTTTTCGTCTTTGCAGGAAGAAGTCGAGGCGTCTCGCGATCTGAAAAAAGCCGGAGAGGATCTCATCAACTCGAACGAGGCAGAGGTAAACAACACAACAAGATAATACTTCAGCCGAGATACACAATACGTTTCTTACAGCTATCTGGAAGTCTAGAACCAAAGTGTGAGGAGTTGGAAAGAATGGCTGCTGCTTTGACGTCCGCATTGGAAAGGAGAGGAGACTGTCTGAAAAGAAGTGCCACGATGCACGAACACATTTCACAGGCCAACTCATGGTGTAGTCGGGGAGCTGATATGCTAACTTCTGGAATGAATGAACAGAACTCTGCTTCGTTACTCGTAGCACTGGAAGCATTCATTGAAGAAGGCAACAACTTGAATGTGAGTTTGTGACCCCGGAATATCACAGTTCACAACGTGCAAACACTGAATTCAACAACTGAAAAACTTGTTTCTTTAATGAACATATACTTTGTGTTCTTGGTCGTGACCTTAACGTTCATTCCCAAACCTCGTCACAATTAGATTATCTGAAAGTGTCACGTAGTTCAAAAGCTTTAATTTAAAGAGACACATCAGAACGTTTTCTTATCGCTTGAATTTTTGCTCATTGAAACCATTCCCATTTTTCACAAGTTATCAAGAGGCTATCAAATAGATAATAGTCTAGGAATCTTTGCTCCTCCCATAATCTATCTCTTTCTTTTATTTGAGGTCAAATTTTGTTGATTGCTCTGCAGCTATTCTTGATGATTATACGGACTTTTTTATTTCAGATCGACTTTCTGAAGGACACCACCTCTCCGATGAACCAATTGATCTTGCTAACAACCATTGAAACTTCGACGCTCTTGAAGCTGGTAAGAGTTTAGTTGCCTCCCAGTTGCGCCCACCGGCCGGCCCTTTTCCCACTCCGGAGTTTTTGCGCTGCTGGGTCTTAATTGAAAAGTCGGCTTAGTTAGTGATAGGTGGCCATGTGCCCTGTGGTGATCCGGAAGTATCAGTGGCAAAGAGCAAACAGGCGGAGCAGGTTGCCCGGTTCGCCAACCGATTATCCGGGGCGTCCTTTCCCCCGGCATAAGACCGAAGCTCTGTTCTTTCAAATCAAAAACGTTCCAAGTGCACATTTTACGAGTAGATGATGTGCTCTGCGAACATCTGAGACAGCTGTGAACTCGACCATTTTCTGATATTCACTTATTTTTTCTTCCGCCGTGTCGTTTCCTTGTCGCTCTTGTCGAACGAGGGACACGAAGAGAACGACGAGAAAAAACAGCGATTTTCGATTCGATTCGCAAGTGATCGTTGGGAACCGAGAATTGGAGGAAATTGGGAACCATAAAACTCCGCAATGATATTCGCAGATGTTCTGGTGCGTTTTCTCCTCGTTCCCCTCATTTCTACGTTTATGGCCACAGAGTGACACGAGAGCCTCTTCCTTCCTTCCACCATTGCCAGGTGGCTGACTTTTTGAGTGATTTTCACAAAGACACCGCCGATCCCCTCTTCTTGCCCTTCAAAGTGAAACCACTGCTCGACAGAGTCCTATTTGTGTCCATTTGCCGTTTCCATTTTCCATTTTCTATTACCTAAAGAGGTTTGGTGGGATAACGATTTCCTGCAATTTACTCCCTATCTTCGGATAAATTTCACCGCCTTTGTTCACTCCATTGAACCCTTTTCCCAAATTCATTACTCTTTGTTTCATGCCGCCATCCCGATTTGTCGGTGGTGCCAAATAATTCAGTGTGAGAGACAAGAGCGAGCCCATAAACCTTTCGGGCGTCATTTCTAGCTGCATCGCAGACAAAACACTGTCAATGCGGTTATGCTAATTCAATCAAATTTTTGGCCGGGAAAGAAGCAATGCATTGCGAAGCGGAGTATAACAAAATGACACGGACTGCAACTGAACCTTTCAAATGATATTTGTTCCCAAGACAATACCACTCGTGGGTGTATTGTTTCTATGACGGAACACAATTTTTGATTCCTTCTTTTCTACTTTCGTCCCTTTTCCACTGAAAAACGAATCAAGAAGTATTATGTCAAAAAGAAAACGCGCTTGATCAAATAATACCGCGATAAGAGTTTATTTAATTTATTAGAACCTCCGAACCTGCGAACTCCTGAGGTGTTGAGTCAATGAAATCCAGTTAGTGGTGTCTAGTTTGGCACACCACATGATCCCTCTACAGTAGCAAACTAGGAAATCTAGACATTTCGGACCTTGTACGACCGTGTTCTACCATGCATACAAATGAGAAGAAGAAACGTTCGTGTTCAAAACTAAATCGTCTCCTTCCCAATTCCTTCTTTTCTTGTTCACTTTCCCGTGCGCAAAAAGTTGCGAATAACTCCTTGTATGAATGAGGGATTGTGAAACATGATACATTTTATTGTACAGTCAGAAATAGGAAGCGGAAGAATGATTGAGATCTGATTAGGAATACGTTTCGGATTGTGAACTATCCAAGCGGAAATCTCTGAAAACGATACCTTGCATAACGCCTTATTTGATAGAAAAAAGGATGTTTTCAGATTGAAGAACGCATCAACGACATGCGCAAAATGTCCCTGGCCAAACGGGACCAGCTCACGAAGCACCACCTACAGAAACCGCCACCAGTCCAAGTTGTTACCCCGGAGAAAAAGAACAAAAAGATCAGCAAGCCCGAGGTGAGGAAAAGGGAATTCATCAAAAGCAGGTGCCGCAGTGCCGGACAGTAGCCTGATTCATGTTCGGCGGTGGTTTTTCATGTTTCTAGGGCAATGCGTCGAGGGTTAGAGTTCAGGATAAACATACTGGGTGTTTGGTACCTTCAGAAGCCATTGGAAGTCTTCAGGATCCTAAGGATGTTATGCCCAGAGGGAGACTTCTAATTAACTTGTGCGCCTATGTTACAACCACAAACACTCCTTTCATGAAAGAAACAACAGGGTTGTTCTGTTTTTCTGCCAGAATACTACAGCTTGTTATATGCTAACTCACCTTCATTGGCTGTTTTCATTCCAATTTCAAATTGGAAGAAGATTGAGAGGGAAACATGACGTCATTGAATCGGGGAATGGAGGGTAAGGGAAAGAAACAGCTGGTTCGTTTGAAGGTTGTCGCAGCGGGTGGACAGTTATCCGGTATGAGAAAGTTCTCCTCTAGCTTTTGGTTCATTTGCATTCAAAAAACAATTTCACCTTTTCTCGTGACTGTTTCATAGTTCCTGGTTCACTTTTCATCTTTTGTGCACATCCTGCTTTCCCTGTGGGAAGGGAATAATCGGAAGCAATAGAAAAAACTTGAGGGCATAGAAAAATAGGGCACTCGCTTTTCACTATATATATTTTTATATTTTTCTGTTTCCAAGTTCCCACGCTCAAGATTCGGCGTCAAGCGTAAGCCCGAGTCAATGTCGCAAAAGCTAGGCAGAAGGGTATATTATCTTCCATTATTTGAACAAATTACACACGCGAGAAGCAGTCGCAGCGCAACAAACCCAACATCGGAAGCAAAACTCGGCCAGCTCCGACCCATGATATGTGCTCCGATCGTTGTTCTCACGCGAACACTCGAAAAACACTCATGCATCCGATGCGAGTGGCCCTTTCTCACATCACATCCTCCCGAATACTGCTAAACCATCTCATCCGAACATCGTCATCTCATTCTTTCTCATCACCTTTTTTGTCCGTTTGCTTCCTTTCCGTCTGCCTGTCAACACGTTTTTGGTTTCCTGCGATACGAAAGGAAACGAAACCAATTGGAAACGTAGGACTGATCTGAACCAACCAACACCCGATGGTTTGATTTGCGAATGGTGTTTCGGTTTCTATTCGCAATTCCATTAAGTTTTTCCTTTCTCCATCGCCTTTTTTCTGTTTTTTCTCATGTCCGAAGCGACCAAACCAACCTGGAAACACTTCCGGTCGTCAGATTATGCTGTGCCCCTCCCTCTTCAACATTTGATTCCATCGGGAAACCATTTCAATTTCGCAACGTTGAAACTGTGTGTCTTGCTCAGCATTGCATTGGTCTTCCTTGCTCCTAAGTTCAACGGCGGTTGGTGCAAAAAAGAGTGGTATTTCCCTCATCTTCAATCGAATCTGATCGACATTTGCTCGCCGTTTAGCTGCCTCTTATGACATTTGAGAGCGCTGACCCGTACCCGTCACCATCACCAGTAATAATGTGCCAAGTGCAATCACAAAGAGACTTTCGGGACGGAAAACATCTGGAAGCACTTTTGACCGCTCGCGGGGGAGAGCAGGGTTGGTGGAACAAAAACTCGGCGAGGAATTTGCGTAGGAGACGAGCGGAGGACCGATAGCCCATCCATCTGCCCCCATCTGCATTCAATTTGTTATCAAATGTTTGAATTTGGAACGAACTGACACCCGAATTACGAACCTAGAACCAAGAAACTTTCAACTTGGAGAGAACCTCTCGCACTCTGTTATTAATGGTCCGTTCTCGGCGTTCTATCCGTCCTTTCGAGGTGGCAAAGGTTATGCATATTTCGCAATGTTATGAATCCCGTATAGCTCAAATTTGACATTTTCCTCCGCTTCTCTCTCTCTCTCTCTAATTTTGTGGTTGTTATGTATAACAGCCGTCTTTTTCGTCCAACCAACCGCCAAATTAAAACAGATCACCCGCTCTAATTCTCATCCTCATTTCTATTCCCCTTGCTTCTCTTTCAGTCGCTCCTCCCACTCCTCTTCATTTTTAGATTGTTTTTGCAGAACAAAACAATGCTATGCGGGAAGCATTTCTTTTTGTATCTTTTCTGTGAAAAATTGAAAAAATGTCTGTTCTCCCTGCTCTTCTTTTTGTTTTGCCCGCTCCTACTTTTCACTTTTGGCAGGGAAAACAGGAGCAGCCGAGGTAGCGGTGACTCTCATGCACCATAATTATCCCCTACTTTTGGTTTTTTGGGGCTCGACTTAGCTTCCTGAGCGCGCGACGGATCATTTAGCCGTTTAGTGTCAATCTGTATCGACGGCCGCGCAAAAGGTTTACTTTGGATGCCCTCGAATGACCGGACGGGTTACTGCCAGATGAGTTATATAAACATATCCGATGTCCTTCTACGGCCCATCATATCGAATCAGCATCACTTGTCGGTACGGTCAACCGTTCGTTCGTCTTGCGCCCAAACGCATTACTCTCAAAAAACAGACACACCTGTGTTCCCGGGCACGCTCGTAGACCCGCAATTGTTCACTTGTTTTTTGGCGAGGAGAGGTTCTGGGGGCTAACTGTCCCGCCACCACACCAAACTAGGATATGGTGTGGAAATGTCTGCGTCTCTCACCCCCGCACACTCTGTTTCTCTCTGCGCGCGCGTTCGTCCGTTGCGTCGTCTCCCCCTCCTCCTCTGCTCCGCCCTCCTCACACCATTCTTCATTTTTGCGTCCTGTCAGTCGACCGCATCTCTCATCTCCTCTTCCTATTAAACTTCTATCTATTCTTTCTTTCTATCAGCCAATCTGGAGCAACCGACGTCCTTCATGAAGCGTTCTCTCCCAAGGTTCCTGTCGTTCCGGCGCTCTAAGCGCAGACTCATAACGTCGGTGTCCGCACCGCTCATTGTGATGAACTATAACGACGATCAGTACGAGGTAAGTATGGGAATTGATTAGAATTGGGAACTAGGTTGTGTGAATAGAGGTTTTCTACAAAATCTCTATGAGATCTAACCCACGTTTGTTTATCTCCTCTATGTCTTATATCCGAAAGTGGGGATTGAGAATCCAAAATCCGCGCGTAATCGAATTTATCGAACTTTTTTCGTCCTTTCGGCGGCATGAATAGCAAGATTGAAGGATTGCGGATTGGGGACACTATTTCATGGGTTCTAAAAAGAAGCTCGGGGGTCTTCTCCATCTTTTTCCTTCCTTTTTCCTCTCTTTTCACTGAAATTTTTCAATTTCCTTAAGGGTGGACAGAAAAGACGAGAAAAGCGTCTTTACTTCTTTATTCATCTCCGAGGTTAATCCCATTTCTCATTACTTTTGTTGACGACCTCCGTGTTTACTCTTTATCAAAATCTGCTGCCGCTGCATCATCTTGCTTCTCCTCCTCTTAAGAAAACGAAAAATGAAAAACGAAATGATGTTGACATTTTGCTGCGAAAAAAGTTTAATGAGCGGCAGCACAAACAGTTATTCTAAGCCGAAAACTGGTTACTGCAGGGGTTCGGTGATAACCCATCTAACCAGCCCGATGCAAAGTAATCATATCGTAATCTGACTCCAATCGTTCCGCTCGCAGCACACGTAGAGTTCAAGATAGATAACACAGTTTGGGAGGGGTCCGTCGTGACAAAAGAGTGCCGACCATATGGTCTTCATAACCAATTCTGTCAGTTTGCTTTGAATGTACGATAAGATGAAATGGCTTGTTTGGCAGTGTTGATGAGATGTGCGAACATCGAAACGAGACGGACAGTACAGTCGTTTCACAATAGCGTCTGCAGTAGCCGGGGTTTAACTCTTGATCCAATCGCCTAGATTTCCTGGAAGGAAGTGTTCCTAGAGCTCGTTGTTTTCCATCTGCTTTCCTGTACATGCTCTTCTGCCCCTTCTTTCTCTCAATCTTGTTTATTTGCAAAGTAACATTCATTACACTGTTTTGGCATAATCAAATAGTGTAATCATTCGTTTTGAACGGGACAAGAGAGAAAGGAAGGGCAGAGTTGAGACTA
The DNA here is from genome assembly GCA_900883565.2 of Caenorhabditis panamensis. Taxonomy (NCBI): domain Eukaryota; kingdom Metazoa; phylum Nematoda; class Chromadorea; order Rhabditida; family Rhabditidae; genus Caenorhabditis; species Caenorhabditis panamensis. The sequence goes on along the minus strand of LR537692.1, from coordinate 646,987 downwards.
CTAACGGTCTGATTTTATCTTTTTTCTCTATTTTATCACTCCCGTTTAGAGTGATTGATAGAGGAAAAATGGAGACGAGTAGGGATATCAGTAATGTATAGACAGTCATGTTTTCGGGAAAAGAGGGAAGATACAACAAACAGATGGGTCGACGAGTAGTTGACCCTTGGTCGAATCCATCTTGTGCGTGTTTCTTTTTTGTTGCTATACACTCCGGTGCCAACAATTTGCGTAGCTCATCTCGAGTGCCCCACTGTTTCCACACGTACGTATATAACAAGCACACGCGAACCAAGCAACCACTTGGGCTAGCCAGCCGACAACTCTTCCCATTCATGAAAGTTATGAAAATGAGGGGAAGGAAGCTGAAGGAGAAGTTGTAGAAGGAAGAAGGAAACAGCATAAGAATCAGAATCCTCCATACTACTTGACAAATGGCCCGAATCGTTTTCATTTCCCCATTGTTGAACGAACCACTTTCCTTTTCGCGCTTTGATAGGCTATCTGCAATGTCTTCGTTTGCCGTTGACGGCCAGTTGTAAACGTTTCAAAACCGACTTAGGTAACAGGCAGCTATAAAAACATTTCGCGTACTTAGATAGACCACCCCTTCCGTCCTGTCGTCCGATCCGTCATTCGAAGTGTTGGGGAAGAAGTGACTGTGGGAGGCTGGGTACTGAACACGTTTCGGCTTGAAATATGGACGATCATGAAGTTGTTCTGCTGCGGTCTGGACCAGCGACGACGATAAAAATCGCTCCACAAACAAGAAGGGGTGTTTGTTTTAGTACACAAACTTTTGAAGCTTTTGGACTGAAATAAAACGGACAGCGTGGGCTGTACGTGAGTAATTGGCGGGCTGTCTTATGTCCATCTATTTTGGAATGGGGCATCAAGAAGAAGAAAAATATAGGTGCACATGCTGCGCCCATGTTAATTACACGCACATCCAAATATGTCCTTTCGATTTCAAGGTCCTCTTGGCCCTTCACTCTCATTTGGTGAAAGGTTGTTCCTTCGGGCAGCATCGAATTAGAGCATATGGAGGGAAAGAACAGAAAAGAACATTTTGGGGATCGTCAGCAGCAGATTTAGGTGTTTCGCTAATTGTTTGCGTTTAGAATTGGTGAAGGTGAAGCGACGGAAAGGAGAGCATTGACGTTTTTTGAGCGAAGGCAAAGTTTGAACAGTTCATATTCTCTTGTTCTTCCTTTTGCTCACCTCGCCTCAAACTCTTCTTCCATGTTTCATGTCTCTGCCGATTCTTCCATCTAAATACGGATTCTGGGGCACTTTTCTTGCCAAGTACTGTTTCTTGAGGACATTCCTCAAAAAACGGAAAGAGCATCCAAAACTGAAGAAGGTATCACTTGTTGGTGGCTGAACCGGGGAATGTTTTCCATTTGCTGCCGTTCCTTCCGTTCAATCTCAACACCCAATCAAATAAATGTCATACAACGCATGACAGATCAATTTAGAGATAACTCGCGAAAATTGCAGACATTGTGTACTATTGTTGCACTCGGCCATAATGACCACGAGCCGTGCTGGGGACTGGTTGCCGGCTGCCGGCTGCTTGCTCGAAATGTGTTAAAAAGGCCCCAGGGACCCCTATGCGGCGTACTTCATTTGCGCCGATTATTAGCCACTATTAGCCACTTTGACAAACCCCGGGTGGCTTTTAAGTTTACCAGTTTACTGGATATGTGGGGGAACTGCGAAATCAGTAGCAAGGGACACTAGAAACCTTTTGAATGACTAAAGTCAACAATAATTCATTTTCAGCATGATGTCAAAGACATGCCAAGCTGTTCGGGAGAATCCACTCCGGCTGGAGCCCTTAGTCCAAGAAGAGAGACCCGTGAAGTGACGAACGCCTTCGATGAAATGGTACTTGCCACTTGTCAACGCAAAACTTTCAATTTGTCACATTTCAGATTGCGACTGAGATTAGCTACGTGGCAGACTTGAAGGAGATCATTATCCACTACTTGGAACCGTTTGAGGCCGTTGAGAACCAGAACAGTCTTCCAGAAGCTCTCCGTGGCAAACCAGAGTGTCTCTTTGGAAATGTCCGCGAGATGTACAAGTTCCACCATCGAACCGTTTTGGAAGACTTGGTCGCCGCCCCAACCACAACTGAGATGTGCCGTGTTCTCATGCAACATCGCAACCAGTACGTACAAAACAAACATAAGGGACTTTAGTTTACTGTTTTCAGAATCTACCTCATCTATCGCACCTACTGCCAGGTTCACGGATCCAACCAGAAAGTGCGAGACTCTGTCAAAAACCATCCGTTCTTCAAGGACTGCCAGAAAAAGGCAAATCACAACATGGACATGAGCTCGTACCTCCTGAAACCAATCCAACGCATCATGAAGTACCAACTCTTGTTGGGAAACATTCTCGACGACTGCCCGGTTGATGAGAAAGATGAAGTCAGCATGACCCGTGATAGTATGGTCGAGTTGCTCAATCAAATTGACGCCTCTATGCAACAACTCCACATTTCTGGTTACAACGTGAGTTTATCACCGCTAGACTGAACAACTGTGCAATTTATCATTTTACAGGGAGATTTGAAGTCTCTTGGGCTACTCCGTCTTCAAACCGAATGCGACGTGTTTACATACAACAGAAAGAAGAAGGCTAAGCTGTCCCGTGCCCAGAAGAGATTCTTGTTCTTCTTCGACGGTGCAGTCATGTTCTGCAAGAAACGCGTCAGCAACCCTGGAGCAACTCTTCATGCCGAGCCTGAATATTTCGAGCACAAGTTCTGCATTCCCGTAAGTTTTTTTAGAAGACTGTATTGATGAACCATTATTTTTTCTAGATCCTTTCTCTTGGTTACGATGTCTCTTCTCGAACTGGAACCGGTCGATTCGAAGTTTGGGACGAAGCCAAAACAGACGCCTACGTTATTGAGACCATCGACCAGGCTGCTCGTACCAAATGGATTCAACGGCTCGGCAAAAGCGAGTCGACTCAGGATACCTGGCTCGAAAACCGTCAAAGACCGAAGAGCTGGGCGAGCACTGTGTCGAACGAGAGTTCCTGCTCGTCAAGCACTCGCGAATCGGACAGCACCGACAGCACCATGGACACTAATGGAAACACACAGACAACCCAAGTCAACGGGTCGTATTCCCCAACTTTGGATCACTCGATCGAGCTGTCGGTAAGTGAAACATTTGATCCGATCAAGTTAATTGTTGGAATAGTTTCAGATGGACACCACGACACCACTCAGATCTGCTGAGATCACCAACGAAGTGGAGCTCGTTGACAGCTGCTAAGCAACACAAAGTGTTTGACCGCCTTTTAAAGGCATCTCATCTTCCATGTCCTCAGAATAATTGATTTTGTAATATGTGACTAATGATTTCACAGATATCAAATACCGCCCACACTCCCTCTATAATCCAGTATATTCTTTACATGCTCTCCTTCTGTCCCGCGGGTCGTTCCAAACCACTAGACATGCACTTTTATGAAAAGTTTAGCACCCCCGATTCACAACAGGACAATTGAGCCCTCCGATCCATCCCACCCCTTTTTCCTGTTCTAGATGTCATTCTAATGCGCTCATCCCCCGGTTTTCAGGCCGGTTCGTGAATCTGTACGTGTTTTTGTACAATAGTTTCTCTCCAGCTTCTCTAAATATTCACTAATTGCGTAATACTAACCATCCCCTACAAAGTTTGTAAAATTCTTCCCCATTTGTAATGTAGACACAATAATTTTCATCATCCATACTCTGCAAAATCGTGTAATAAAGATATTTTTTCAAGATTCTGTAAACACATTGAATTCACCAAGGTTTTCTGACAACAAGGGTGACATCACAAGTGTCCAGGAGATAAAATTGACACCGAAGTTAATTAGATTCAAGGAAAACATGTTGTTCCAAAAATACAGCTGTATGCTATTTATCGGTTGGAGTTTGAAAGAGAGCACATGGTTTCTTTGTTTCCTGATAGTTTCCCGCTTCCAGAATCGATGAATCATCTTCTCGATTTATTTTTCAAAAAAAAATTCGCATGCGGCAGTCAAATAGTAACTTTTATTGATCATTCTGATGAAACGATAAGCAGTAAAGTGTTCATGATTTCATAATCGACAATTTGAAGACAGTTTCTTATCATTGAATTTGCTCGTTCTATTAAAGGCAATCACTCAGTTCGTTCCTCTCTCCAATATCAATCTGTGAACCTTATAATTTTCTCAAACTTTGCTGACAGACACGCTAACATATTATTATTTCAAAGTTTATTTGGAGCAGCTACCCAAAACACATTTGAACAGTCTAGCGTCCAAAATCCACGTAGAACTTGTAATCGTGGATCTCTCACCTTTTTTGCCCATCCATCATTCATCGGTCGGCTTCTCCGAATCGTCTCTTCTCGCTGTGTTCCCCTCTCTCCGCACTGCCACCTCCTCTCGTTTCTCGCACCCTCTTCGTTCGCAAACCCTCCACCCCTCCCCCCATTACACCACCAATGTTTCCTGCACTACTACTTTCTCTGCCAACCCGCTCGATATTCCGGGTAGTCCATCCGTTTGTCTCTTCTGATAACATCAATCCAAGGTCAACATCCGCTCAGCAGCAATCAATCCGTTTTTTAATTATCGGTTGTACGTAAAAATTGGCAGAGTGGCCGAAGTGTTCGAGGCAACTCATCGATTCTCGGCTACCCTTCCCCAAACTTTTTGTTTCTTCTCTTCTCCGTTTTCTTTTATTTTCTCCCACTGCTTCTATTGCATTTGCTGCGCTCTGCTGTGTCCCTTCTTTTCCCTTTCGCTTCCTTTCCTTTCCAAACACCCAAATTGTTTCCAGTCCCATGATTCTCACGTGCGCCTTGTTCGATATACCTCGAGCATCTATGTTTTCACTTTCCGACAGCTCATGTGATCTTTTCGGCATACCCGGCACTTTACGCGTCACACATCTCTCTTCTCCCAACCACACATCGCCTACGATTTGTGAATAACTGCTGTTTAAGCCAAATATTTTCAGCCTGGCAAGTCGTCATGGAGATTATCGACCCACCACAGCAGCTTCAGCCGTCTCGAAAACGGAAACCGACCGAGGAAGGCATGTGACTTATCTCTATCCCCACATGATCCGTTCTAATCCATTACCCTTTTCTCTTCTTTTTTTCTTTCAGAGGCCAGAGAAACCCTCCAAAAGTTTATACTTGCCAAGAAAAAAGCGAATATGGCAAATATGGAAAAAGAAAGGACTGAGGGGTCTAGCAGCAGTAGCAGTAGCAGCAACATAAACAAAAGCAATGGAGCCCTGTCGAGAATGGGTCCTCTTCAACTTGAGTTGCCTGCTATTCAACTCGACCACAATGAGATGAACATGCGACTTCAAGCACTTCAACAGCAACAGGCTCAACAAGCGGCCCGCAACTTGTCCCGAAATCAAGCGTATCTTCAAATGGTTTCCGAAGAAGAGAATGAACCGGTGAAGTTGTTCACTTTGTATGATATCAAAGACGACGAAACTTCCAAAAAGGCCTTGGATGTGGGTTTTTCCAGCCTTCACAAAATAGTAATCAAATTTTAGGCAAAGCGTCGCCTGAGATTCACGAACATTCATGGACTGATTATGGCGGAAGAGAAACTGTTTCTCGTCACTGCATGCGATCATTTCCTTGCCTGCTACGAAGAACTCATAGAGTACGTCCAAGCGATTGGAGAATTGGTTTGTCTTGCACTGCCTCTACACTCCTACCATCCTTGTTATTGCAGAGGAATAAGCAAATAATAGTCGAGCACTACTACTACAAGGTGTATATGCATACATTGAAAATGTTCTATTATACCGACAAGGGCTGGCGTTTCCGTGTCGACTTTGACGAATTCTTCAGCGGGTTCCTGCGAAGATTTAAGGAGCCGATCATTAACAAAATGAGAGAGACATTCAACAGAGGTTTTCATTGATTTACTGAACTTGAAACTATGCTATTTTTTCAGCAAAAGCAATTCGAGACGCCAGACGAGTTGCAGTGGAATCGATTGTTCTTCCACAGTTATAAATCTTCAACCAATCTCTAACTAATTGCCTTTTCCCGTAGTTGCCTTTTCTAAGAAAACCCCTGTTCTCTACCTGCTTACTCACGCAAACTTTCCTTTTTTGAAACTCATGGAACTCTTTCATAATTAATTTTTGCGACGCATTCCGCCGGCAAAATGAAATACGCTCGATTCTGAATTGTAACCTCTCTTGAAAGTTAATCTTCATTTAAGGAAACTTTTTTCCTCTTTGAAATGTACATAAAAAGAAATATGACTCAATTAAAACAAAATGACCGGATTCAATCTTGACGAATTGGCCGAAATCACTCAACTTACCAAATCAATACAACAGAAACAATATTACTCAATTAGAAAAAAAAACTTGCCACGATTTCAAAAAGCTGAGAATTGAAAAATTGAACAAAGAAATCGATAAGAAATATAAACAGACCTTACAGGTAACTCATCATAACCAAAAAACTCATCAAACAGGAATATCATCAGTAGTTTTGCCTGAAGGAAACTTTCCAGCTTGGTAATGTATCAACAGTGTCTGTTCAAAGTGTGCTTCGGGATTTGCCTCTATTGGAAGGAATTTAAAAATGAGCTCGCAGATTGCAGTAGATAAATTCGAAAATAAGTATAAATACATCTCCACGTAGTGAGGAGCTTGCGGGTCTTTTGACTGCAAATTTCGATTGATGAGAAAGATTGCGAATCATGAAACTTGAACTCACGTTTTTCCAGAAAGCCAGCTTCCTTAGCACGAAATCTTTAGCAACATGCCAAACTTCATTGTTTTCCGGATTACGGTGGATATCAACGTCAGGAGCAATTGTCATTCCAGCCTGCTCTAATCGTTGGATAAGTTTTTGATTGTCTGAAAGTGAAGTGTTTGGAAGTCTCAATTAAAAAAAAATACCCATGTGTTCTTTTCTGATAGCTCCCATAAGAGTGGCTTGAATTTGATCATTATTGTCGGACATCTTCTTCATAACTGCTTCTTCTTCAGAATGCACCAACACGTCTTGTCCGTTCCTTTTGATTTTCATATACGTTTCCACTTCTTTTCCCGATATCGGAACTTTGCAATCTTTGCTCAGCTTTTGACTCAGTTCCAATAGCTGCTTCCTCCGCTGTTCTTCAGGGCTCAAAGTGAGCATTCCCAATGAAACGAGTGCTTCGGCTGCAAGCATCGCTTGTCGCTGTTCGTTTTCTTGCTCTTCTTTCAGTTTTCTTTGAGCTTCCGCAGCCTCTGCAACTTTCGTTGCTGCCTTCCTTGCAGCTTTCTTCGCTCTTTTTCTCTGGCCCACAGACATTGTTTCGTAACTTGTATCTCCTTTAACCTGGTCAGCCGTTTTATCATCGACATCATTGCCCAGCTGCACGTGCCCATTTTTTTCCACAAGTTGTTGAGTTCTGCTCTTTTGTTGAATCTCTTCAACTCCATTTTCCCCTTTGTCCTCCACCTCGCTCTCTTCTGGTATTGGCTTCAGAGCACATTCCGAAGACATGAGTAGGGCGACTGACTGCATCAGTTTAGTTTCCAATCTGACCAAATCATTTGCTGAGAATCCAGAGCTCTGGTTATTTGCAGCTGCTTGTATTTCTTCCACATGGTCAATCGCTTTCCGCACCTGGCCAACGGCTTGCAGTATATTTTGTGCCATAGCAGTTTTATCACTGATTGAGTCTTTTCCCTCTGTTCTTGCGTTTGCTGTTAAGTGGAAATTCTCGCATGCCTCACGAAGAGAATCCAGTTGCGTTTGCGAATACTTTGGCATCACTTGGTTTGAGAGTAGGCTGAAAAATGAACGTAAACTCTAACAACACGAACTCATGCAAACCTGATTTGATTTGCAGCAAGTTTGACTGAACATTCAGGATTTCTGTTCCGCTCGGCAAGTAGAGATCGCTCCAACTCTTCCAGAGCATTATCAACCATTTCTCCTTGTTTGGTAGTGAGTTGTTGGTGAGCATTTTTCTTCTTGGTGTTCCCGTGAGTTGGGCTAACAAAAGATGATGTTTTATTGAGCACCTGCAAAAAATTAAGTTGCTTTTAGTATCCCGAAATTTCAATTTTCACCTCTGATACTGTTCCGTCGCTCTGAACCAACAAGGTTTTGGCTTGGTCATCTCGAACAAGCTTGTGAAGATGATTAGCCAGTGCTTCTGCGGTTTTCGATGTTGGAGACTCTGGGGAATCTTCCCCTGCTGAATTATCAGATCCATCCGCTCCGAGTCCAACTCTGAAATCATAAATGGTGTTGGCAATGCCGATCCGCCCTGTTTTCTAACTAGGCATCCCAAAACTTGATTCTTTCCGAGAAGGAGGAGTGGGTTTCATATTTCTCTTCTCTTTGATACATACGACGAGTTTTCTGTTTTCCCGACAACCTTATTCTATTTCGCAATCCCAGCCCCCGAATTCTCACACGGAGTTGGCATGCGTCTCGAGCGCAACGTGCATTTATAAACAGAACCGAGGAAGCGAGGGCCCGGTTACTCACATGTTGAAAAAGATGAAAACCAAGTTAAAGCAGTAATCGTGAGGGTGTTCATGTTGTATATAATATCAAAACAAGTAAGACACTCACGTAGATGTGGTTGATGCAACATCACTTGACTGGGAAGTTTCGGGAACTTTCTGAAGTTGGGCTGCTCTCTCCATCTCCAAAAGTTTAGGATGCAGAACCAATTCTTCGTATTGTAGCAGCGCTTCTTTGTTCTTGGAGCAGAGCATCAAGAAAAGAACACGACGATGTTTCCGGTTCACATTCCTGTACGATTTCCATCCTCTGACCAATTCTTCCAAATAGTGGATTCTGTTTTCCATTTCGTCATCGCAGATAACTGGAAGTAAGCACGTAATGAGATAACGTGAGCTAGAATCTGCGTGTTTACCTGCTAAGGAATCCTCTTCCAGAGATTCCAATGTCTCCATCAACTCCGGTTCAACTTCCATTTTGATTTTGACAGTCATCTTTCTAAAATTTGGAAAATTTGTTTGAAAAATCAAAGAATTATGAGAGTGCGGAAAGAAATCTGGGAAGCTAGGAATAACGAGTTAATTTGCTCGGGTGCGTTTAGACGAGCACGCGAAATTGGGCGGAGAAGTGAGACGGAGAAACAGATGGAGAAAGATGGCGTCGTGGGCCGTCCCCTCGTTTCATCTGAATTCGGCTCCGTCCCGCAGCAAGCATACGAGGGCTGGTGGGCAACGGAGAGTGTATGGGAGCATGTGTGCTTTAGCAGAGTGAGCACGAGCTGTTAGGGCAGGCTCCTTCCCGAATGCGTATTCGCTTCTCTCAAAGGACAGAGAGGGCCGAGGTGCCGTAGAGTTGGCTTGTCGACTGCGGAGCGCTTTTCTCGGAAGAAGGAAATAATTGGGGAAAAGCAGAGTGTTCAGAGTGGGAAACGGAACAGAACGACGTCGAGAGTGTGCATACGTGGGAATCAAATCTAAAATGGGGCAATGATTGGCCAAACAAGAAGATGAGGATGAAAACAGAAAATATTTACGAATGAAGCAAGCGAGCGCAGTATACGACGGTTCGCCTTGAATCAACACCTGCTAGCATTGCAAGCCGCCATTTAGGGGTCTCTTTTCGAGCAGGTGTTGACCGTTGAGACCCAATCCTTTCTCATTTTCCACTGTCCAATACGAACGGCAGATGTTGAAATCGTCGTGTCACTCACCATTACCAAATTCACACATTGTTCTTCCTTTTCCGCATTCACCAGACTTTGCAAGGACAATCTGTCCAACTAACTACCGTTTACTCGTCTTTTCACTGCGTCAGTTTGAAAAAAATAATTTTTACGAAAACCGAGAAATATGCAATGTAGAAAAATCAGATCGATAGACTTTTATTGAACTGGACTCATTTTTTCATATGACAGCGAGTAGAAACAAATTGTAATGATGGTACGGACAATAGGAAAACTATCTCGAGCATGATGAAATGTGGATAAGGGGAACTTGTTGTGGGGAGATGAAAAGCGTCAAAATAAAATCATAGTCACACAAAATGTTTAGTTGAAGAAAAGGTTTTGCGTTCTTCAGCTTTTTTTAGTTCGTAAACCGTGCGAAACTGTGACAATGATTGGGTAACTCAAAACATTATATAACCAAGCAAAGACAGGAAAAAAAACTGCAGCTGCTGATATACGGAAGGAAAACTACGTATCGGGGATAAATTCTTGATTATAATTTTTCGGCTTGTCACTGATGAAATGTAAATTTTTGGTTGTTCGTATCACTCATTGAATTTGATAAGACATGGTGTAGAGCGGAGTACGGATAAATCGAGACAATAGCTCAAAAATGCCGTTGGGCAGGTTACAACAAAATCAGTTTACCGTTAATGGCACATAGTAAGCTAGGGATCAAAGGGTATCTGAAAAATCATGGCAAGTGGATTCTGTCACATGGGGTTTGTCTGTGAGAAATGTGAGATTTCTGTGTATGTGGAATGGCAACATTGAATGTTTAGAAAGAGTGAAAAAATGAATAGTGTAAAATGATTGCCTGAAACCAATCTCATTTGGTTCAAGCATCAGTTTTGTGTTTGCACAGCAACGTTGAGAAGTGGGTACCGAATCGAGGAGATGTTTCATTCTGAAATTCTATATCTAGCTGAAATAACAACTTTGATGATTAACCTAGAGCTACTCAATTGGATCATCGTCTTGGTTCTGATTGTTTCTGTTTCCATAAGCCATCTCATAGACAAGACGGTGGAAAGCGGCAAAATGCTCGTCATCAACTAAATCTGCCATGTTGAACTCGTCAATAACTTCACCGTCATCTTCGTCATGCTCATCATCGTCGTCCTCCTCATCTTCGCTCTCCTCCTCATCCTCGTCGTCACTATCATCGACTCCTTCATCGTCTGATGGTGTGTCTGGGCGGCTGAAAAATAGAGCTATGTATGTTATGAGCACCAAAACTAACTTCAATTGAAGAGCAGCCATCTTGTCAAACATTTGATCGTAGAAACCACGCAAGTTTTGACAATGACGATCGATTGCAGCACGAGCCATAGCTGCAAAACATCAAAAATAGTTTCGGAGTTATATTTCAGTCGACAAACCTGCGATTTCTTCTCTCGATGCTTGCATATTTACCGGTGGAATTTGCAAAACAGGATGCACAACCTCCTCCGGTTTTGGTTGGATCTCAGGCTCAAGTTGCTGTACAATGTTTCTTTTAGACTCTCGAGACTTTTCCAATATTTTAGCTGCTTCTGCTTGATAGTCTTTATCCTTGTTGAGTTCTTTTGCCTTTTTCAGGTCCGCTTGGAGACATGCAACATAGTCTGTTGGACCTTTCGACGTATCTTGGAGCATTGCACTGATTTGCTCGGCGGCAGACGGTTCACGAATTCTCCCATTGTTGCATATTTGGTTTTTCCCGGGGTTAGACATTGTGGTTTCGAGCAGGAACACTGGCTTGTTTGGAACCTTGCTTGGCTACCTGAATAGGATAAAAGCAAGTTCAAACTATTTCCGAGGCTAAGAGATAAGCAACTCGCTTGCTTGAAAAGCATTGAAAAAGAAACAAAAATTAAAAATAATCACTGAGAAACTTTAAACAATCGGAATGGAATAAAGAACTGTTAGAATATTACTGAAACAAAAGCCGGGACGAAAGTCGGGTATCATAGAGAATCAGTTAGAAACTAAGCGTGAGACTCGAAAAAAGACGGACATGAAGCTAAAAACGGGGCTGCAATGGAGGAAAAGAAGAACATCCAGCTGTGGTTAGAGAGTTGATTTCTAAATGAAGGAAAAGATTCAGCAAGAAGAAATGGCAAAGCGATGCTCGATCAATACACGGCTACTGAAAATGGAGCAGCAAGTCGTCGGTGGAGGTTGCCATGGTTCTCTTGGCCGGCAGCTCGTGAGCGATCTCGGTTGTCGCTTTTCTCTTCGGAGCTTTCTTCGCTCTGAAAAAATAATTGAAGGGTAAAGAAATCGGACGGCGTGCGACATCGCGTGCGATTTCGGTTGGTGACTATGGAGATACGCGACGAGTGTCATAGAAACCATGACTCGTCGATAGAGTGAGTGGGCACAACATACTTTTTGATGAGCTTCTTGGTTTTCTTGACTTTCTGGCGTGGAGCGGGGCCGGGGAATGGAACAGCAAACTTAGCGGAATCGGTGGCCGAAGAAGAAGAATCAGAAGTCGAGGAACTGGGTTGCCTGAAACAAAAAAAGGGTTGATACGAGAACAAAATACTTTTCTGATAATAAATTAGTGCGATGTTTTCATCACTTGATGAAACCACAAAAGCTTCGGTACTGGTTGAGATAGTTAATTTCTTTTTTTGAACTCTGTTACTAAATTGGAAAGATAACACTTTGTCGTTGAAAGGTTTCAAACACGCCCCGATCCTTGATAGCGCATGACGTGTTTCAAACTGTATCATGCAGCAGAATGCGTCTAGTTAGCGAGTTTTCGGTCAGTTTCCCATATCCGGATACGATTGCCCTATTGCGAAAAGAAAAGTGCAAGTGGATTTGAACGTGAGAGTCAACGTACTGTGCTGCGTCTCCAGAAGTTTCGTTAGTTTTGGCAGCCGCCTTTTGTCTGACTTCATCATCAGTGGAACTTCCAGCCTGCGAATAATCGTTCGGAAAGAAAAAGTCCAGGTCGATATCGCTGCTGTCAGAGCTAGACGAAGAGTCCGAGTCTCTTCTGAAAACACAATACGGTTTATCAATCATGGTTTATATGTGTTACCTTGGACGGAGAAGACGTTCGCGTTGCTGACGAATGAGTCTTGCTTCCATTGACTGACGCAAACTGCGTGCCTGGAGTCTCATAAACTCTGTGTTAGCATCATTGATGCGACGTTGAATTTCTGCGGTGATGTCGTTTGGGGAATTCTGCACAATAGTGTCGATTGCAGAGAAATTGCCTAGAAGTCAACATTAGTTTGATAAAAACGAGAATTGTCGAAAACTTACTATTGAGACTAGTCACAATTTCGGCAAGAGCATTTTGTGTATACCCCCAAGCATTCTCTAGCTCGCGACGAAAGAAATGGTTCATTACCTGAAAAATAGGAACTCATTCAAATAACGGCTGAGAAGGGAGCAAATAACTGATAATAAGACGAAAATGCTGAACAATGTTATGATACTGAAGTATTACTCTCTTTTATCAGGAAAAGCAAAAAAAAACGTGGATTTTTTAAAGCGAATAGATAAGGAAAACGGGAAATTAATCAAGAGATTGATTCTCGTCGGGAAAAACGCCTGCAGCGACAAAAAGTGCGTCAGCAACGGAACGAGAGAAAGCACGAGAGATGCGAGTCGTGGGCATAAGAGACGCAGAGAAAGCGAGGTGGAAGGTTGTCGAAGAGGAGAATGCGAGGGAAAGGAGGGAATGTTGAGAGAAAAGAAGATACGCGGGAAAAAGGGAAAACGAAGAGAAAGGCACAGCATTTTGTTATCATCGGTTATTACACACTTTGGATAAAAATGTAGGATAAGAGAAGATATTGAAAAAATGCGGGGTTACATTGTAATTGGAGAAAAAAAAATCTACTGGGGATTGCCCAGCATCACAGAATTGTTTCTTTTCGAAGACATTTGTTTATTCGAAGCGAAATTACAAAATCAATCTCGGCAAAAAAATCATTTCAAAGCGATATTCAAAAAAACTTGTAGAAAATAATCCGTAATAGATCACTGGTTTTAAAAAAGGTTACGAAGTGAAGGAATCGTTCAGAAAGTAGTCCTCATGGAACAAATTCAAAACCAACTCCTCCAGCTCCTCAAAGTTAGTGTTTTTACTGTGATAGTTGAGACAAGCACAGATGGAGGCTGTCTTGGTGTTGAGCTTCTCGAGCAGGAAAATGTACATGTAGGAAAATTGCATAAAATTTAGAGGACGGGTCTGAAAGAACATCAATTATTCATCAAACTAATTACTTTGAAGCTGTCACCCTAAGGAAATAGTCCCGGCGTTTTGTGCAAAATGCAATTGCGAGCCGTAGCCGTGTCAATTCATCCATCTGGTTAGTGGCTTCATATGCTGATACATATTCAACCAGTTTAGCAGTTTGCTCGCATCGAAAGTTCAGTTCACCTGAATCCTGAGAAGATTATCTATAGAAATGCGCATAGGACTAACGCTCTTCTTTCTCATCGAAATCTCGATAAACCACGGCTGCTTTCCGTATTTTCCCGATTTGTCGTTTGTCCAGTGACTCTCCCGCAGACTTTATAGCTGCCTGAACTACGCGATCTATCTTTTCATCCATTTTCTTTTTTGTAGCTTGAGGAACTATCTCTTCTTCTGGTTCTGCGCCACATTTCACTCTGAAACCGATAAATTTCGTCAGATGTCTCTCTTTTTTTGCAATTACCTGGCTACACTTCTCCATCTGTTAGTCTTTGGCCAGATATCCTGCATGAGTTCATTGGAAAGTGTCTCGAAACAGGGTTCAGAAGTGATATTCACTGACGTCAAGAACTTTCGTGTTTCCGCTTCAGCAATTTTCCTAACTGTCACAGCTTCTGTTTGCTTCAAAACAGTGTTTGCTCTAGAGATGAAATCAGCCAGAACGTCGTTCTCTGTGTTTGCGGGTTCTCCAGATTCCAATCTTTTCCGGATGTTTTTTTCTTCTGCAGATATGTCAGTTGCTAGTCGTTGAAGATTTGATTTCAATGATTTAGACTCTGGATTGATGTAGTTTCCAGAAACACTGTCCAGTGCATCGAGAAGGTTTTCTTCTTCTTCATCAACATCTTTTCTGAAAATGACAGAACAGTTATTAGACACGTTTGATGACTTACGGAAGCGGAATGTTAGAAATCAAGGGCTCGACGACTCCTTTTTCATTGTCGAACGGGTTACTGAAGAAAAAAATGAACAACGTTTAAAGTTAACTCGGGAGCTTACATTTTCTTTTCTTCCTTGTTCATACTTTGACAATACTCGCATTCTTCATCATCATCCCTCTCTTTTCTGTTTGTATCCTCTATTTCTGTTGTCATCTCTTTACATTTCTCCTTCTCCACTCCAATTATTTCTTCTTTTCCTTTTACTTTCTTCTCTTTCTTCTTCTTTTTCTTTTTCTGTTTTGTAGTCCTGGAAATTGCATTTGATGCTATCAAAGAAAGAGAAAAAAAAACTGACGTCGTGTTAGTTTCAGGAGGAGAAGGAAGGTTTGGTTCGATTTCGGAAAATGATTGGTTCTGCTGCTCCGCTTCAACTTGTTCAGTCAGTTCGGATGTTTCGGACAGAGAATTTTCTCCAACTTCTTCTATGACAATGACAGGGTTACATTTATCAACTTGTTCCTCTGAGAAACTCTGCTCGATTTGCCTAAAAATCAAAAACTATGTACGGTAAAAATTGGAAACACATACCCTTCCTCAATTTCTGTAGTGATTAGGATTTCTGGAATCGTTGTTATCTTTTCCTCAACTGCCTCAACCAGATTCTCTTTTGTTTCTTCTCTCTTTGTTAACTTATTTGTCATCAAACGGACAGTTTCCTTGTGTTCATCGACAAGAAAGTTAACGTCTTCGAATATCCGTAATTCGTGTTTGTTGCATTTTTTGAATAGATTATAGAGATTTAGAATGTTCTCTTCGTTCATATCAACGCTCCTCCATCCAGAAACTATCTAAACTTCAAGGAATAAGATAGAAAAATAAATCTGCACTTACTTTTTCATGGTTCTCCGTGACATTTGCTATATTAGTTTCAACGAACTCTAGAAAAACCATGTAAAAAATAACGAAAAGTTTAAGAAAACTCACCTCTGATGTCAGCAATAACAGGGTCATTCATAGTTCATTGACCCTTCTCCGTCTTCTGAAGTTTGTTTTAGTTTTCGGGAGAAATTCGAGAATTCCGGTTGATATTACACGCTCAGAAAAGAGAAATGGAAAGAAGGGAACAACACACGCACTGACTAATTTATAAGAGAAGCGTGGAGAAGTCAGTGAGAGTGCACGCGTCCGAATGTGATGAATATGTAAAGATGCATGAAAAGAGAAGTGACCAGAATCAACTATGGACCCTTCTGAGCGGAGAACCCAACTCTTCAAGTTTTTGGCTGCTTTCGGGTCTCAGTTAGCATTCGCTCCCACGATGAGACGCCGAGAGAAATCGATAGACTGCATTCGAGTGGCCATGCAAAATGGACATACGAAGAAGAAAACGGGCGGAATTGCCGGAGGTGCTGCTCATTTCCGGCACAATTGAGCCAAAGGCGCTCGGCCGAATGATTGGATGTAGATAAGTTGGCATTTGCAGTTGAGAATGGGATGGGAAAGGCGTCCGGCCAAAGCAAACGACAATTTATAGCGGTTTACGGGACGAAGAAGAGGCTAGTCGAAAATAGGAAGGATATTTCATCGTATTGACACTGAACAATTACAAAAAGTTTTTACCTGAAAAATCTAAACCTGTTACTTGACAAGAGAAGGAACCGTTATGAGAAACACATCTCACGAGGGCGATTGAGAGGTGGAAAATGAAACCGAGGAACAGTGCGGGGAAAGGTCAATTCGCGACGCGGATACTTTCTGATAAAGATCTGACGAACAATTCGTTTCTTTTCGCGACGCCTCCAAGAGGAATCTCTGTTCATCCGTCATGTGTTTTAATCTGATGATTCGCTTGATAATAGTGTTTTTAGCAGGTCAGTCGACAGCTTGGGAAGTGTGGAATCCTGGAAAAAAAAGCAACACAGTTTTCAGGCTCTTTTCATCGTCTTACAACCGAAAGTTTGTTTTGTCACGTTTGCTTTGTTGTATTTGGAAGACGCGTGAGACAACGGGGGCGTCGACTTTTGAGTTCAGAAGGTTTAGGTGCTCGAGGGCAAAAGATGGAAGAGTCAGAGTGACAAAAAGTTGATTCAAAAAGTCAGAATCCTCCACGTCACATCATTTTTGCTTCCGTGTTATCTTGTATCACCCAAATGCCTATTGACTTCTGATCACAACTACCCAGCCACTATCTTCACACCTCTTCTGTCAACGACGTGCGGTTCCAAGGTTTCAAGGTAGTTTACTAATTTACTTAACGTCGACCTTAACAACTACTTCATCACTTCAGTAATATTTTTCGATTTCCGCTAGATTCGTATCAAGTTTTACCTCAAAAACTTTGAAATCGGTATCAATCCAAGGGAAATCTTCCAATAACAATTCCATTCATGCCGTTGTTTTTATCAACAATGCGCTCGATTTCGCAAATAATACTATGCCTCTTTTGCGTCTCAAAATCTCAATTATTCCAGCGACATTGATGCATAATTCATTTGTGTCAGACTCTGAAGAATCTAAAAGTCACTACTTCATTGATTCGCAGAATTCATGCTAATGACTCTACATACAACCTTTTACCGCATTTCAAGTTGGATTGCTTATGATCCGCGTATAAACAACTACCCGGTACTTGACCAATCTCGATCATAACCAACGGATTATTTCTTTCCCATAGGTCAACTTGTTCAAACAAAACGGTTCGTCAGTTTTGATTCGAACGGTGTCATGTGCGAAAGAATGCGTCATTCTCATATGTTCCGTTATTTTGCCGATTTCCAAGACTAGAACGGTGTTCTTTTCTATGAAAGAACATTCCTGGAGTTGCCGAAATTGTTGTTCAGTGTCATAACTTAAGTCTTCCAAACTTCAGACACTGTGTTTGTATTAGAGTTATGTTGTGATGACTCGTACTTCTATCAAAAAACATCCTGCTCTTAGGCGGGCCTTATCAGTTGTATGATACAACTAATTCAAAACAAAAACTATCCGTTGACGTGAGTAACTTCCAATGCCGTCATTACTTTCACACCAGTAACTCTGATTTCATTTCCAACTGAAGCACGTGTGGAGAGGTAGTCTGTGATTGTTCATATCTGCTGTCTCGAGACTTTCACCAAGGTAACGGGAGCACAACACAGTAGTCCCTTATATGTTGCGGTGACTACTGGCGGATTGGAAGGTGTACATGTGCGCATATCACCTCCACCCGGCTTCGTTTCCCGCTTCCGCATGCACGCGGCGACCCGTTGTTGTTATGGGAACTAGGTCTGCTGATAGAGCTCTTCTATTCTTCGGACAAAACCTTTTCCGGATTGGTCGCATGTCCGTGAGCTATGTTGATTGGATTTCTCGTATTTACTATGGACTTGCGTTACTTTTTGTTCACATCATTCATTCTCCATTTTGCATTTTTTCATTCGTAATGTTACTGGATCTCCTGCTTTAGTTACTTCCTTTTGCACTCTAAGAACAACGTTGATCAGAATCAGAATCAATTCTTAGAAATCACGATCATACATTTTCCATCCAATACAAATTTTGAAATGAGAAAACTGCAATCCAATCAAATTTTGAGGATCAAAACTTCAAAAATGACAGAATGAATCACAAGTACGTGTTTTCGTATTCCCTCAATTTGCCTTCTGTCTTGTGAAAACAAGATCGCTTCTCAGACAACACGCACACTATAATTTTCAGGCAAAAGCCTCGAAGGATTCTGATAAAGTCAGTAATCTCACGCCTTCCGCCTAGTGAAGCCGGCTAGCCAGTATTTCATAACTCGTTTTTTGGTTAGCCAAACTACGATTCCATAGAGACACAGTCGTAAATTCAGTTATCACGAGCTTTCACCGATCATAATCACATAGATTTCTCGAGTGCCACCCTGAAAACAGCAGATGTTTTACATCCTCGGTATTCATGGCACAAGATAAGCATATCAGGCGTGTCATGCGCAGCGGAAACCTAATAAATAGGCGGTGGTTCGTCTATGCGCGAGTCCTGTGCCCGTTTTCCAATAAGTTCCCACGAATTCCTGCCTAAAGAGGGAAGTGGGCAGGAGGCAGTAAGATGGCCAATTAGCATTTCTCGAGCAATCTAGTTCTGCGTGCTCTATATCGCTCTTCGGTTCTCCTTGTTTTCTCCCTCCTCCCCCTTTTTTTCCTTTTTTGCTCTTCTTTCCTATTCACATTCACATTTACTCATCCGTTTTCTTTTCTTTTTTGAAGAGCAGCCGTTGGTTTGGTTCCGATTCAAACATGGTGAAAGGCTGCGGGAACAAATGTGTGAAGTACTTCTTCTGGATAATCAACTTTTTGTTCTTCGTGAGTTGAAATGCAACCGCGCAGTTTATCATAGAGCCATTCAGATCTTGGGAGCAATTGTTGTTGGACTTGCCATATGGATGATTGTTGACAAGAACTCTCTTACAACGGTGGCAAGCTCTGTGAAAGTGGACCTCACTCAGGTTTTGAGCCAGGTCAACATCGAGCAGGTGCGTCTTCATCGGCACCCAAAGGTCTTCATAAATACACAATTACAGCTGAACCTTATCCTTTATGGAGCCGTTGGAATCGGTGGTGCTCTTCTGATCTTGGGTTTCTTTGGATGCTGTGGAAGTTGTTGCGAGAGCATCTGCGCTATCTCTATTTACTTCGTCCTTGTCCTGATCCTCTTCGTTGTTGAAATCGTCGCCGGAGTTCTTTATTTCGTCAACAAGACCAATGTAATATCAGAGAAACCTTGTTCTAAAGTCCACCTGCCCTTTTCAGCTCCAAGAAGGTTTTGTCGCCATCTGGCGCAACGAGCTCGTTTCCAAGTACACTACCCAGACTCAAATCCGTCAAGTTCTCGATCAAATTCAATCTACCGTAAGTCCCAGGTGTTTTTGCTAGAAAGAGAAAGGGAACTGGTGAAGATCAGAGTTGTTTTCGTTCTCTGTTTTCCTATCACATCTGACTTTTTGACTTTATTCCTTCTTGAAAATACATCTCGCGTCTTGCTTCCCCCATGACTCCTTCTGACCATGTGTCCGAGAATTCAATTAGAATACGAATTTTCAGCTGCAATGCTGTGGAGCCTCCGGATGCAACGACTACGTTCCATATGGATCCTTCCCAACCTCGTGCCAGTGCTCAACTCTCAACCAGGTACAAAACACAGAAAACCCGAAATTTATAATAACGGGATTCGAAGGAAGAATAATAATGAGAACCTACGACGAAAATAAGAGGGTTTGGGTAACACGCAAACAAAGCCAATTTTCAGCCCGGATGTGCCAGCGCTTTGTGGGCCGCTTTCGAAAGCCACTTCATCTACATTTTGCTTGTCGCAATCATCATCCTCTTTGTGGAAGCGCTGGCCATGATCATCTCTTGCGTCGTTATGGGAGCTGTCAGAGAGAAACGTTCCGCTGCATAAAGTTCAAACCAAGGGCATCAGACATTCCTTTCCTATCCTGTCCTTTCAAGATCAGAAGAACAAGATTCCCTACATTCTTTGAATCTTGCTTCTTGGTCACGTCATTGAACGTTTTTTCACTTTTCAGCCTTCTTCCTTCTACATGACCCCTTCTTTCCAGATGTCAAAAACTCATTTCTTTCCACTTTCCTGTCCTCTTTCTATTGCATTCCTTTTCTGAATACCGTTTCCTTCTTTCTTAACCTAACAATCTGTATTTTCTTAAAGATCAAATTCATCTCTGTCACTAAAATTTATTTGATTCCTTCGCATCCATCACATAACATACATCCTTTACAAATTTGCCAAATAAACTGTTAACCAAAAGAAAAGACAAGTTCCCATGTTGATTATGAAATATAATACGAAATTATATCAACGTATGTATTGCGAAATTGAAAAAGGTTATCATTGGATTTTGCAGTCTGACTCATCGACTACTTCCTCGTGATTGCTCTTTTCACCATGGCGACGCATTTTCAACGAGAGATGCTTTGTTCTTCTGGAAAACGGAAACTAGATTCGATGGATTTGAAATATATGAAAAAGATAAAACGTGATAAGCGAAAGGAAATTGCTTATCAAAACGTTTTCCAACCTTATGAGACTAGAGCTGCGCGAGATTTTCGGCTCGTCGGATAGCTTCCTCTCGACTTGTTCTTTGTCACGACGCGGTGATTTCATCTGAATAAGAGCATCACGTGTGGAAATATGCTAGTTCAACATACGCGCAATGAAAGGTTTCGCTTCAAGTCGCCAATATGCAACGGGACCGATAGAATTGGGTGTGAAGCCTGCTTGTCGAGCTGCGGTTGTTCACGTGGAGATTGTGAGCCGTTCCGGGGAGAGGCAGACTTCTTCTCGTCCTGAATACTTCTTAATGAGTTAGTTACTATTCAGGAAGGGCAGCTGGCACCTCGATAATTGCTCTGCGCGGATCACGATCTCTTTTCGACGAAGACTTTGCACGGACCGTTGCAGACCTGCGAATCGATGGGCTGCTGCGGGTTTCTTCGTCTTCAGCAACGTCATCCAAACGACCACCTCCCGCCTAAAACGTCAAAATGCTCAATTGTTCTTTGATGGGTGTTATTCTGCTCACTTTGCATCTTGGAAACCCGGATAATTCAAGTAAGGTTCGGAAAACATCAGTAATACGAGTGTTGTCCTTCGCAGACACTTCGATGTAACGAACATCCGACGACAAGCGATTAGTGAATGCCTTTGCAGTTTCCTCGTATATCTAGAAAAAGAAATCCTTTACTATTTTGCTGTTCAAATATGCAGACAACCTTCTTATTCTCTACGTCGCATTTATTCCCAACGACAACGATGGGCAACTCGTTCAAATCGTTGCGTCGGGAGCAGATCTCTTGCCAGATATCCGACATCTGAAAAATTAACCGATTATGAAATTATATCGCATTAACAGCGCTGAGCACTCCATCTGACAAGCCCACGCAGAGCAAGAAGCCTTGTTCTATTTTTGAGAATCCAGTTCGGAAATGCGGTTTATGGTAGAGATGACTGGCCTCTTTGAAACTCGTCACATCGTCGACGGAAAAGACCAGGAGGAACGCGGATGCGGAAGCAATTGACAGACGACGCATGTCCGGAAAGTTGAAGTTTGTATCCAAAATGTCCAATGGAAGAGGAACACCCTGGAAAGAGAGGTTGTGTAGATCGAAAAACTAAGTTTGTGTTTGTTCTAGGATCGGTTTCACAGGATTGCTTCTATTTTTGGAACAATACTTTTTGTGAGCAGAGATTGAAACTAAATATACATGGCTAGAATGTCCTCATTATTAGGATTAACTGAGTGATACTCTACTTGAGTATTCAGAACACAAACACTGCAAATGAAACATGCCGAGCTATTCTTGGAGTTACAAAAGCTGGACACGGAAGTAAAGTTCTCGTTATGAGAGCAATATTATGAGTTTTTGATTCCAATTTGAAAATTTTGGAATTCGTTCAAAACAACAAAGCCTTTGTTCTTTTTTCTTTTTGAAAAACATAAAGTGCACATACCTGTATGCGGAACTCCCTAGAGTGCAGATCCTCAATAGTTTCCTTGTACTTTCCGGAGAATTCGTTGTAGAGGTAGCGACGAATGATGTTTGTCTTGCCGACCTTTGCAGATCCGAGGACCACCAAACGGTATCTTTCCTCGACCATGTCGTCGTCAGTTTTCGGCTGCAAGCATTTCAGCATTGCCGAAGGGACCACGAATGAACAAACAAGAGGGGCAGGTTGATGGAAGAATATGTTAGAGGAAGAGAGATTTCGACAATCGGGACAAAACGTTGTTACGTTTTTATTCTCTTCATGGTCCAAATGCCCTCTCCATAGCAATTCTCAACGTCTATGACCGGTATCCCGGGACAATAAGCAATAAAAGCTTTTTTGAGACTAGCAGATTACGGGGAGGAAAGAAATTGGAGAAGATTCTTTCAAGTTTTGGTAGTTTGTTGTTAGTTTTTAGTTTCTAAACTCTAGTGGTTCGTCTTGTTCCTTTGAATTCAATTGCAACAATGAAACAAGAGAAGAAACGGGGCTGACCGACCGACTAAAAGCTCATTATCAAGGTCTCACAAAAAGTCTTTTTTGCGTCTGAAGAGCACGAATGTTCAATCATTGTGAACGTTTCCCCTAGAGAGATGGCGACGGAGCGCAGAGTTTCAGTTGTTAATCTCATCTAGACCTTGCGTTTAATTTTTGTGTTTCTTTTCAATTTCCGTTTGATTGGGATATATGGATGGGAGAATATGCAAGAGTGTGATGTGCACGAGTTTATCAAAACAGAGATAAGCAAAGCCTTTGCTTCCGTAAGGACAGATAAGAGATAAGCCCTTGTCGGGATTCCCGCGGTATACACTAGAAATCAGCGTCGTCAGAGTCTAGACCTAGGCCTAGGTGTTGTCCTCTTTCTCCTCTAGATGTTTTTTCTCACGACTTTTGTTCCTCGTTTTGGTGAACCTACGGTTGTTGATGGAGGGGAACTCGTCGAAGAATGGGCAGCCATGTTGGTGGGCGAATCACAGAAGCAGTCCAAGGATGAATATTAATTGAGGGGTTCCAGTCGAAGGGGCCGTCTGACGGGAACAGAGGATTCCAAGTTTTGAGGATGAGAAGAAAGATGTGTCACACTCTTCTTCTTTGCAGGGCGACGGCGACAACGTGACTTCTTTTCTCTTTCTTCTTGGAAAGGAGACTGATAGAGAATATGAGGATGATAGACTATAAGTCTTGCGAAAAAGGAGCGAAAACACTTATTTTCTCTCACCGGAATGATATCTTTTTATCCTCAGCTTTTTTCTTTCTCCTTCTTCATCCTGGCGGCTCAAAGTGGAGAGAGTAGTTAGTGGTTGACGGATTAGAACCTCCTCCCGTAATCTGCATATTACATTGCTCTAACATCCCCACACTCACACCACACATATCCGCATCCCTTAATAAGTGTGTCTTGTTTTTGTCAGGAGACCCTCATCATTCAACACACTCCGACCAAAAGTCTGCATGAAACGGATGCACGACCAAGATGGATCTCGATTCCTAATCCTTTTTTCAATTCGACATAGCGCTCACCGCGAGGCCGAGAGTAGAGCTTCCGGGCTCAAAGCCGCCGGCCCGTCGCACTACCACAATGGGCGAATGAAAAATGGAGAGAAAAAGATGCATAGGTGTGAGCAGGAAACACCACGAGATGGGAAATTGATGAGAGGCATTTTTCAGTAAGGATGCGATAGCATAGGGTGATAGATATGGACGAGTGGTACTCGATCAAATCAAAGGTCAGAATCTGAAGCAAAAAGTCAAATATAAAAAAAAGGAAGCAAGACAAAGAGGAACTCTCAAACCAAAAAAGACTGGAGCTCAAGATTAGAACTTGATGACCAATGAAGCACGAAGAGCACTGCGAAGGAAACAAGAGCCGTTTCGGCCCTTTTGACACCATAAAATTGGAAGTATTGGCTTGGCAGGAAGACATGAATTGTCTTGTTTTTTGTTTTGAAATGCTCTATTGGAAGATCGAGTAGCTTGAATTCAAGCAAAAGCATCGAGATTTCTGGTAGTTTGAGACCAATACGTGCTGGTGTCAGTCATTCCAAGATGTAACTTGTAATGCATTTCAAAGCGACCGATCAAGATCTACACGAAAAAGTTGCAGCGAACTTTCGTATTTGGTCGGTAGATGTGATGACCCAATTTGAGAAAAACTATCAAGGGTCCATGAAGAAGAAAGGGAGAGGACGAAGCTCGAAAGGGAATGATAGGACACAAAATTGAAAGAGAATTGGTTATTCCACCCATTAAGTAATCTTCGGATCCGGCTGCCTTCGCAAGAATTCAGGAGAGTAGTGGGAAAATAACAGATATATGGACATTTCCTTTTTTCCTTATTCCTATTTTTCAAATCTTTCTGGAAAGGCTTCTTGTCGAGAGACATGAGATGTTGACGGTGTCTCGAAGAGAAAAGGAAGACCGGACTAAACGATATGGAAGAAAAGACGTCTTTGGGGGCAGAATTAGAGCTGCTCTGCTGATACTAAAGAGGTGATTCTGTTGGCCGAAATCCTGGATTATCGGCTTTGTACTTCGCGCACTTTGCATATTGAAGCGATATTAGAGCGCCACGAGTCACAAGACAAAACGGCTGGCAACTGGCACCTCCGCTATCTATGTTATCAAAATGGAAATGTATTTGTGGATAGAGTCAGAAGGAATCCGGGCAGAGAGAGACAGAGAGATAAATCTTGTTTTAAATCCTACCGTAACCCGGCTCTTTCTTAGATGAGGATCCCGATCTGTCCCAAACATAGCTTATGACGTTAGTGACTGGTGACATGAAAATAATAGATGCTTGCAAATTGAAAAAGCAACTGGCTCTCCATTCTCTTCCCAATAATGAACCCAAGCCCGCCTCCCGCATATCCATAAATTATTTAATAGACAATGGAGTGCGCGTACTGGTGTACAGCTTCTGAAAGGGGCCGGCCTGGCTTCACGGATACGAGGGGAAACGGGAAGACAAAAGTTACAGAGCTGGAAGGAAGAAATCCGGGGCTTCTTGTGTTTTTCCTTCTTCTAGCTGCCACGCCGCCATCACAAGACGACGGAATATTATTGTGGTCTCTTTCTTGCTTTTTTCGCAGGAATCAAGAGTTAGGTAGCGTTGGTGGATGTAAATAAGAAGAGAGAAAGAGAGAAAAATAGATTACCCAAATTCAATTTTTGGGTCCCGCAAATTAATCATCAAAACGGAATTAACGAAGTTCTTCATGTCCGTTTAGCTGTTCTCAAAACAAAGTGACCGGTATCCGGCGAAAGCGCGGCAAGCAGGTGCACAAAACCATGGACACCATGTGAATTTGTCTGATTGAGACTCAATCACTACTAGCTGCCTACTTCAGTTCATTCTCACCTTCCTCATTAGTACACTTTTGTTTCGCTATTGAATACCAAGTCTCTCATTTTGAAAACTTGTTGTTTCCACCAAAAAGTTTATTTCAAGTACAAAAAATTAGGTCAGTCACAATGAAATAGAATTATCACCGCTAACAGGAAAAGCTGGCTGAAGCTAAGCGTTTCGCAAAAAAAGGAACTTGGAACTACGGGAAACACACAGTGGAACGAACAACTTTTGCAAAGGTTCACAGAGGGAATGGATCTGAGGAACGATGAATGAAGGGTAATGATGTTGCCGGAGGAAAACACGTTTGAACTCTCGAAAAAACGAGAAAATGTTCACGTTATACGTAAGGCTTCAAAGAGGAAAGCGAGTAGTCAGATGAATTTAAAGAAGGATAACATTATGGGGGTTAAAGCGGAATAGGAAAACAGAACTCCAGAGCGCATGAAGAATTGAATAGTCCTAAGGAAGCGAGTTTAAGCAGTATGCTCAACAAAAGCCGGAGCGGCGGTGACGACGTCTTGGTGTGGTTCGACGGTTCCGTCCGCAGCGTTCGTGGACTCATCGCTGCCCGACTTGGTGCGTTCACGCTTGGCTGCCTGAAACAAGAAAAGATTTGCAAGTTGAACCCGAGAATTTGCAGGGGTGTGAAGAACATACCTCTCCGTCGCTGCTGCTGCTGGCAGTCTGATCCTCGTCCTCCTCTTCCTCGTGGCAGAATGTCTCCTGATCGTTCAACGTCTTCTTGTTCCATCCGCGGACTTGTTGTCCGACACTTTGCTGACGCTCCAGGGTGTTCGATCGGGATCTCAGAGTGGAAGCGTGATCAACAGTCAACTCGTGTGGCATGCACTTCATTGGAGCGCGGAAGTAGTAGAACGATGGGTAGTGGACGAGGTTGTAGCAGGAAGAGGCGTAGACATCAGCATATCTAAATTTTAACTTTGTATGAAAGAAAACTTTTCTAACAACGGCTTACCTCTCAACTTGAGCAGCGAAGAAAGTGGTCCTTCCACCGGTTCTGAACAAACTTCCAAGGATTCCGTACTCTTCGTCCATTTGGTTGGTCAGTTTCTGTAAACCACAAGTGAAAATTAAGTCTCTTCTGCCGGTTGACTCACTCTAATCTGGTCAACAATATCCTTCACGACTGGCTTGTGACGAGAAGCTCCGTCCAAGTGCTTGTAGATATCAGCCAGAGAGCTCTCCATGCGGCCCATCTCATCAAACAAAGGTTTGCTGTCGGTCCAGACAGTCAGTTCATTGACGAGTTCTGGGACAACAAGGAAAGTTCTCCATCCACGAGACTTCTTCGAGCGAAGGACATCTCCGAAGATGTGATCTCCGACGTAAAGGACTTCCTTTCCACGGCATTTCATCATCTTTTGGAAGGCATCGCAAGAACCACCAGAGTAGACAACTCCCTCTCTCAGTGGTCCGGTGTGGATTCCCAATTTGTATGCTCCGGTGTCAGTGTTAACCTCTCTGAACACAGTTCCCTCCGCAAACCATCTTGGCTTGCAAGAGTCGACAACAATGATGTGGAAAAAGGACTTCCATTCGTCGCCTAGGATGTATTTCATCATCACATTGGTGTATGCCCAGTCGCTATTGGTCAAAAGGAAGGTCTTCTTTCCGTGCTCTCGGAGCTGGCTCAGGAAACGAGACGCGCGGTCGTCACGAAGAACATACTTCTCCGGATTAGCCATCACTTGTTTCTTCATGTCACTCTGAACGATAATGCATTAGTTCCCCGGGGAGTCTTCAGTGGTCTCAAGGTCTCACCTCGACGTGCACCCAGTCGATGACTCTTCTCAAGTCTTGGAAGATGGACTTGTATGACATCATAACCTCGCCACCTTTCACTCCGGTCTTATCAGCAAGCCTGGAAAAAAGTTGCGCTTTGTCCAGGCGACCTGTCCATACAGTCTCACTTACATTGAGTAGTCGGGGTGCTTGTCAAAGAAGTCGATGAGTTGACAGATAAGATGCGTTTCTGGAAGGTTGAACAGAGTGTTCAGCACATAGACACGCGAGTCCGACAGTGGAAGGTACTTGTTCGGGTACATCTCCTCGATCTCATGGCTGGAAAATGATTTCTTTAATCTCCGTTCCCTGTGCCGTCTTCAGTCTTACTTCTTCAGGAACCGAATTCCGTGGATTCCTCCAAGAATATTACCGAATCCATCAACTTTGAGAAGGTTTCCATATTGGAATTCGAACCAGAGACCTGAAAGAAACAAAGAGTATTACATGGCGATTATTGCTTATCAGTTGGAGTATTACAAGCGGTTTAACTCTGACCCTCTTATGAACTCTTCTGATCCTTTGCCGATTACGCTTTTGCCAAGGTCAAGCAGTCAAGCGTAACTACCTAAAGTGACGACATTCCTCCTTTTTTGCAAGTCATGTCATTGAAAATAGTGGATCTAGAGTTGTTCGCTGGGCAGGAGAACGAAAAGTGAAAATGGGAGAGAACAGAAAAGACACATCTGATTTATGACAATCATGAGGTCGTATATTTTCAGTTGCGTTCACAAAGCCCACTTATTAACGACCAGAATACAAGAAGTTTAACGATATGGTCACCAGTTCTGTGTCACTCAAACTTGATTGGCAGTTACTGTACAACCCCAACTTCTGGTCAAGTGAGGAATGTTTCCTGACGACTGATAGCAGCACACTGCATTTACTTACCACGGACTGGGAATATCGGGTCGTACTTGAAGTTGAGGATCTCCTCTGGGTACCCAGTGTCGACAAGACGCTTGACGGCCATGTCGAAGGCGAGGAACTCCATATCTGGGGACTTGTACTCTGCAAAGAAACTGGTTCAGTAGTGTTCTTGGGTGCCATGGTACTTACGAACTAGGGTGTAGTCCATGTCAAATCCAAAGTGAGTGATCTTCTCCAAGCGAAGTGAACGGTTGACGAACACCCTGCAAGAGTTAATTTTAATTCATTTCTTAGAGCTTGAGCTGAGAAGCAGCTAGTGTCTACTAAGCATTAGCCACTTCACATAGTCCTCTAATTATACCTCTCGTCGGCGTTGGAAGACCAGCTAACCATCTTTTCTTTTTGCAGTAGCAGTTTAGTTCGCACGCCAGAAAAAAGAAACTTTGATATCAGAAAAAGAAACAGTGATTGGCGAAGAGCAAAACCAAAAAGTGCAGAAAAATGAAAGGAGTCAAGAAGATAAAGCGACACTGTGAAAAGTCCCCTCGACTCCAACCGAAAAGATAAGAACTGATAAGGTTGACAGACACCAGAGTGGGTTTTATTACGGGTTTGATCGAATGGAAAGTTGCCTTCTTTTGTGGAAAATGGTAGATGAAAATGCAAAATGGGCAGATCGAGGAACGATGGTCATAAAACTTATCAGTTCGAAGACAACGATCACCTTTTCCGCATGGGTTATAAAAAACGCGCAATAGAGTGAAAGCCTGTGATGTGGCAGGTTGCAAAGACGGAAGTGGGTGGGAAGGCGACGATCAAAAACCCTCAACGACTTCGGATGCGACCGGCAAAAAGTGGGAAGATGACGGATAAATTGAGGATATACTTTTCGAAAATGCGATTTGATAGTCAAATGTCAATCGAGACAACCTTGAATTCTCACTGATGTGTAACGAGTCCCCGTATTTTTTAGCGATTATTGTCACCATATTTCAATTTCTCACCGGTTTCCGCTTGGCGGAGCATTGTTCGAATAAGAAACGGGCAGAATGAAAAGGGTAGAATGCATAAATACGTGGGTAGAAAGGGACTAGGGGAGGTAACAAGTTCGAGCAGTTTGAGTTGAGAGCACGGCCTCCGTTTTTGCTCTCATGCTTCTGTGAGCATACTTGCTCTCCTAAGTTTTCGTGTCTTTCTTTGGTCTTTTTCATCAATTCTCAAGAGAAGTAGGCAGCGTTCTTTGTGCTAAATTGTGGGTCTCACTTTAACGAGAAAAAACCAAGCATATTTCGCAACGCGTTTCTTGTCGGCGTCAAGTGATAACCTACCTCTCAGATGGGTTCCTTTTGTAGAACGAATTGTCGACCGGCATTTTTTGGTTTGGTCCTGAAAAAATTCTCTTGATAAGAAGGAGAAAGTTTCAATAGATTCGAACAAAAAACGAGGAACAAGGAAGAACATATGCATGCCTTGAAAAACAATTTTGCCTGGTTGACCATCTCTGGAAAAGAAGAAACAAGGGAATAGAAGAGAAATCGCGTCGGAACACGAGAAAAACAAAGCTTTCTGCACAAGAAAACGCGTAGAAGTTTTCTATAACCCTTTTTATCAGCGTAGAACAAAGTGAAAAGGGGATGGGCGTCGTAAAATCTTCAAGTCACATGCTCATTCAGCGAATAAGGACTTGTGTATTCGAGAAAGTGGACACTTTTTATTTCAGGTCGCCCATCTCATCATCAACGATAATCAAATCGGTCGGATGAGCTCTCCCTCACGTCAGCATGTTTCCAGAAGACGAGCAAAGGGTTATAAAGTAGTTGACGTCAGGAAGCGTGGTGTGGAGATGGAACACATGTCTGAGCAAGGGCGAAAAGGACGTTGGGGGTCGCTTTGAAAATCAATACGAGCCGTGAGTGCACAACTGCATTTATGTGTCATTCATTTCCAAAGTCACCAGTCCTAGCTAAGCTCAACAAACGATGATGGTTTAGAGAACACTCGCAACTCGAGACTTCAAAAAAGTGTCACGCGCGAAGAAAAAAGTATGAGATCCAATGATTGCTCGACCGATCAAAGTAATTTTTCTAATAGATTTCGGAAAAAATGGGGAGAGAAAGAAAAAAGTCGCTTGATTTCGACTGTTATCAACTTTCAGTTCTTTCTACCAAACCTACGTCGCAACCTGGAGTCAACTCAAACTCTTTGTGTGGACAGGGAAGAAGTGCAAGGACACGGGTAAAGATAGGCGACTGATAGCAGAAAAGAGGGCAGGAGAACAAAAGATACTTCGTTCGGTAACAAGAGATAAGAGTATTTAGCAGGGCATGGCAAGGAAAAAGAAAGAAGCAAAACGAGATAATTGCCTGTTTCACTCCTTCTTTTGCCACCTGGCAATAGCGAGAAACGAATGGTCTGTCTGTGCATGTGAAATGCTCCCCCTCTCGTTGTTTCCCCCTTCTCCCGGGGGGCGCAGTATCATACGACAAAGTACACAGAGAACACTTCGTAATCATTTGGCGGGTCTGCAGAGCAGGGAGATTACATCGGGACCCGTTGTGATAAAAAAGAATACGAAGTGAACTCTTCTCATTGAAGAAGATATCTGAGGGGCAAAAAAACGGAAAGAGGAATGTGTTACACTGCACCCGCCAGCTGCGGACGGATGCAAGTGGGCACGTGAAATCTCACAATTGGATTTCATAAAATGTGTAATAAGATTGGAATGGATGTGTTTTCTCAAGTCTGAGAAGAACTGAAAGAACAGAACAAGCAACCAACGGACTGTCTGCTATCGAGGAGATTAGATTGAAATGCGATAGGGTGCGCAGGCGATGCGAAAAACAAACTGTGCAGGGATTCCCTGCAAACCAAACTGAAAGACTGTATGTTGACACTAAACAAAGGCTATTTTTAAAAATTATAGTGAACCCTCCAGGGTATATCAACGTCATTGATAACCAGGGCATTTTGTATAATAACAACTACTTCAATTTATTTAAAAATGAAATAAAATACAAAATAAAAATAGACCTAAACGGTCAGAAGGTCGTTTTCGGAAAAGTCACAACATTGGAGAAACATATCACGAGACAGAAAACACTAGACGTACAAGTAATGACTATTCAAATGTAAGTTTTGACTTAGAAATGGTGGAATTCCCAGGATGATTAGAATGAATGTGGCAAACGTTTTGATACAGGACAAAATGAAAAAGAGTACAAAGTGCAATAAGGGGATACATGGGATTGACAAAGTAGGAACAAGAGTGGATAGAAAGACACTAGCGGATGGATCATCGGTTTCGTATCAACTTTGTACACGCAACACCGTTCTTCTCGTTGCGAGCTTCTTCTGCGCTCAGAAGTGTCTTTTTGGAAGTTTCACCTGATGAGGTTGGAAAACTGACAAAATGTTCAAAGAGATGGAAGAAATATACATAAATAGGAAAATACTAGTTGAGGGTGTTTCTGATAATTGCGCATTGATCTAGTCTGGATTTGCAATTGAAAACCGTTTTGAGGGAAGGAAACTGGGATTGGTTTTTGGGTGACGTTTCTGACGATGATCAACATGACCACGGAGAAAAACATGTTTCTCAATAATCAGATGATCACGTGAAACAGGTGATATAAAAAGTTGGTGAGTAGGCAGATATAATACTGGACAAATGTTGGCAAACACCCAAATTCTTGCAGTTGGACACGTTTCGCATTTCAGAATCAGATAAAGTAGAATTTCGCTAGTCTTTTGGGAGGAATCAGGCAAACAGCACGCAAAAGTGGTAATGGAATCAAATGTGATGATGGGAAAAAAACAGTAGAAGTGGTTTGTACTGGTGAACAAAACTCATTCAGAACTCCAATTGGGATCCAATATCCGCAGCCGACAAATCAACTGGTCGCACAAGATTTCTGAGGTTGGAGAATCATTGTTGAGAATTGCAAACTCGACATGGGACTTGTGCTCCGGTGGTAAAACGGCTACTCCGATCTCGACGCCCGATGGTAGGGACAGTCGTCTCATTTCTGTTACTGTAAACGCGTTGAAATAATTTCAATGATTAGGATCCGTACCTTGTTGTTCGTGAATCACTTCATGAGACTCGGAGAATGGAATCTTCAAGATATTCAAACTGGACTTTAGTTCCTCGACTACCTCCGCAAACGGAAGTGTGCAAACTATGCTCTGAAGAAATGTTTATGAGTTTCATTCCCCCGTTGGCAAATTCAGTCTACCTTTACTCGATCGTCCATGCTCCTGGCCGTTTGTTCAGGTGTTGACATACCGGAAAACGAAGTTGATGAAAATCCGATTGCCGTCGCCGGCCGTTGTCCGAAGACCACTTCTTGTGCCTGGAATATCTCATTTCCTCAATTTCCTGTCCCTTATCAAATATCTCACATTTTTCTGGAATATGCTAACCGGATCAAAGGAAGAGGCGGATGGAGCGATGTTGTGCTGTCGGTTGTATTCGTCAGTTATGGAAATTTGAGGGCACGCCAGAGAACTGCCTTCATTTGTAATTCTAAACAAACTTTTTGTTTGACATTCATTTCCCATTCCTATAGAGAGTTTGAAAAGTTCATGACTCACTGCGACTGAGCTCCATGGGATAGTCCTTTGAATTCCTTGTGCAACCTTGAGATGTCGTTGTTTGTTTGCAGCGCTTGCTTGAATATTTTTTCCAAATGACCCTGTTGTTGAGCTGAGAAAGATGGAGATGCCCAACTGCTACGACGTTCCGCTGGTGGTGCTTTGGTATACGGCGTCCGTTGATACCTTGGGATCGGATTCTGAATTCCTCCACCAAACTGGTTACCCAGACAATGTACTGTGTTCCGTTTGCCTCCACATTTTGCCAGATAGGATTTTCCTTCTTCCTCAACAGTCGGGAATGACATGGGGTTTGCAGAAAGATTTGCAAGATGCTGTTGGAAATCGATGTTATTCGGAAGTAGAGTTTCACCCGCAGATGCTCGTCGTTCGCTTTTAGGAACAGGCAACATTTTTGAGTAATCGGCAATCGGAATGCTGGCAAGAGTTGGGTGGAGAGCTGATAACGGGAACTCGGCTGCCTGTCCTTCTGGCATCGGAGCGAATCCAAGAGGTGGATTCATCGCAAAGTTGTTCATGAAAAGACTTGGCGGTGGAAACTGTCCCATCATGTTTGGCGACAATAGTTGTTCACTTGCACACAATGTGTGTCGTCTGGAAATGACAAAAGCATGAATACATGTTTTGTTGATTCAAAGAACTGTATGTCTGTGAGAGGTTTGATCGTACCTGTTTTCGAATCTATTTCCAATCACGTCCAGACCATGAGGAAGTCCAAACTGCTTGAAGTGATTGTTCTGCCGCATTGAACTGATTGGTGAATCGTCACCCATATCAGAGTTTGAATCGTCAGAATCCTGAATTACATTATGAACATCTATATTTTGGATGAATTTTACTGAATCCGGGCTGGAAAGATTTAATTGAGCAAGAAGATGAGCGGAGATGGATGGTGTAAGCGGTTGTTCATCCACATTAGCCTTTCCACTGAGAATAGACCCTCGAGACCCTCGCCTTGGATGTTCTTCGATAAGACCTTCTGCCGACCCCCGTTTTGCCTTTTCCAGCAATAGTTCGTATGTTGCAAAGATAGGGCTTTCAAAGTTTCGATTCATCACCGCCTGAAAAGAAATGATTCTTATCTTTTGACCGATGCAGTTCCATTTTTAGCTATTTTATGCGTCTGCTGTGCTATTTTTACATACTATGTTGGTTTGTGCATTGGGTTTCTTTTGTATATTTATGCAAAAGGGCTACAAAAGTCCAGGAGACCAAATGACAGATCGAAAACGTACATTTGATTGACAAGGAACACTGTGCCCTTTCAGAGAAGAAGTCATCTATCATGATTCAAAAGGAAATTGAAAAGCTGCACAGATCCCTTGACGGATAGCTGACATTTGAGCTTGCTCTTTTTTTTAGTTTGACATGTTCACTTACCCGGAACGGACACTAAGCGCATGTAACTGGAGACTTACGTCAATTATCTGCTCCTCGGACCACTTCCCGTGTTGTTGCATGTACATCATGATAGTCGGATTCAATCTGGTTGTCTGTTGTCGGATTTCAATTGAACTCGAAGGGATTGCATCTAACAACTGAGCGGAGTTGTTTTTCCGTATATTGTCCCGAGTGTGCATCCATCGATGTTGCAGCACATTTTGTATGGAATACCTTTTCGATGGGTTCAACACAAGCATTTTCCGGATGAAATCAGCACATTCTGAATTTGATAATTAGAATCAAAATCTACTCCCGAGCATGACACAACATACCAACAGAAACCCAATACGGAATTTTGACATTTCCCGTGAGAACGTTCCTCTTGAGAGTGTTCATTGAACCACTTGCGAAAGGGAATCCTCCAGCGACGAGAATGTATAACAACACCCCCATGGACCAGATATCAGCTTTCATGCCATCATACGAATTACCTGAAGTTGGAGCTACACACGCTTGATTGCATATGAATACACACCTAATAACAATTCAGGTGCTGCATAGGGAGGGGATCCGCACCACGTGTTCAGAAGTTGGTCGCCGCTTTGAAATGTTGAAAACCCGAAATCTGGATTGGAAATATGAGTTATATTTGATACCATAACCAGAGAACCAACCAATTATTTTGATATCCGAATTTTTGCCTAATAAAATGTTTTCCGCTTTCAAATCTCTATGGACTATGCCGCGAGAATGAAGGTAGGAAACTGCGGACGCAGTCTCTGAAAACCATTTCCGGGCCTGATCTTCCGTCACTCGCCCCTTCTCTATCACCGTCGCTGAAAACAAAATAACTATTCCTCAGTTTTGTAGTTTCGAGAACTCACTGTACAATTCTCCGCAACTACAGTACTCACTCACAATGTGCAACATGTTATCCATATTTATAATCTGCAAAAAATATGTTTAGAAATTGAATACGGAAAGGGTTTCAAATTACCTCATAACATTTGACAATATGTGGGTGATCAATGGTTTTGACTATCTGCACCTCTCGTTCCAACTTGATCTGCGTATCCTTATCCAGCTGGGAGACATTGATACTTTTGATCGCCACCTGGAACAGAAAAATCAGAAGGAAAAAGAAACAACATGAATACAAACCTTGGTTTTGGAGATCTTGTGCCTTGCCCATCTGACTGTGGCGTAGGTTCCTTTGCCAAGTTTGCGACCAACATCATACAATCCTATCTGAAAATGAAGTTGTTTGAGGTAAGCCAGACAAGTGTGGGGGGTCTCGTACAACTTCCATTCTTGATTATATTAGCAGTATTTGTTTTATGAATAAATCGTTCGGCGCTGCGCTCTCAACGTTTTCAAACCAACCCCATATGTGCTGGAGCGGGGGTGTAAGAGCGAGCGCAAGAATTCAATTATAATCGACCGCGATATTTTGACTCATCTCTCCCATCATCCCTCCTTCCGTCCGTCTCCGCCCGTCCCAGTCAGCCAAGCCACTGCCACCACAAAAAGTCTTTTCAATACGAGTTTGTCAAACTTTGATCATGCAAACAGCCCTACTATCACATCGAATTATATCAACAGTTAGGGGCCAGAGGTGGTATTGTGTAACATGTTGTTTTCCTTTCTGATTGTCTCCACCACAAACTTTCTCGATTGATATGGAGTTGAGTCACTTTGAAGACAGAATTGTCCGACTCTCAGAGCCATTCTCTCTTCTGGTTCACAGACCCATGCTTAATGCAAAGTTCATAGGAGCGAAACAATGGGAAGAGAAAACGAAAGAACGATCGACCTGCCGAAACAAGTTTTTTCATCACCCTTTTTCATTTTCCGTTTTCTGAAGAATTATGTGGGTGGAAGGACACGATAGAATGTTCTTCCCCTAAACATCGAAGCTGACATGTATGTGCATGTCGGATTCAGTTTTCGTTTTTTAGTGTATGCACTGCGTCAAGAAATTAATCGAGTTGCTCGGGCCGCTTAATGAGATCGACAAGATCTTAGAATTGGCAATGAATTGCGGAGGACATGACTAGGACAGAGCACACAGCAATTTTCTCTCTTGACACACCTAACAGAATTTGCCTCGTTTTCCAGGCAACAAGCGAGAGTTAGTTCATAATCGCATCGGAAATGGAAATCGAGAAATTAAGGTTGAAGGTTGCGCGGGTGCATGTGACGGGAAACATGAAACACCTCGAGTTGCTCTAACATTTGATCAGTTGGTCAACTTTCTGCTTTCTCAGAGCTGATTTTTGGCGGAAACATGATGAATGAATATTTTGAACAGTTGGACTCTTGGTTTCAGATATTCTTTGGACTCGTGATGCATGACAGAAAGATCCTTCATGAATCATTTAAACCTTTCCTCCTCCCATTGTATGAAATGGGAACATCAAACTTGCGGCGTCCCATACTTCCTGAGGTCGTTAAAATTGCGGCACTTGCTGATTTATTGCCAACGGCCGACGGGAGAAGCGGAGGATGCGTGGGAAAGGAAATGCACATTAAACAATGGGAGCGGAGGGGATAGTGCGCGAAAAAGTGCAAAAGAACGGAACGGAACAAATAGGACTCATTCTCACGCGTCCGACTCGTTCGATGGGAAAAGTAATGGTCCAAAAACAAATTGTTGATGGGAATTGGAATGGGAATGAAGATGGGAGAGCATTCATTCCGTCTCCATCTTTTTAATTGAGGGTTGGAACAGCTGAGACAACTAGGGAGAGAAGAAAATGGAACACCCACCTGTTCAGTGCCGACACGCCGCGGTGGCGTAGCCATTGCAGTGTTGGTGTGGCGCCTGAATGCGACAAGATAGTGTCGTAAGTTAAAACAGAGAGTGCATAGAGTTTTACCACCAGACGCACATATACATACATACACTCACTCTCCCACTCACTCACTAACGCTCATTGCCGCTCGGGTCTCTCACGCACACACGAAATACACTCACTAACGCTCACCGCCAGGGCGCTCGCACACTCGCTTTCTTTCTCTCGATTCTTCCTCTCGATTCCCTCCCACCAGTCTCTCACACTCAGGCCCACGGTCCCCGGCCTGGCCGCACATACACATAGACATACATACACACAGGCAAAAACCGACCACTGTCTCTTTTTCTTGGTAGTCTCTCAACGAATGCCGAGGTCCTGACTAGAACTCTCGCCGATCTCTCACACAGGCTCTCGCACAATGCCAGGTTGGCGGAAGCGGTTGCGATGCGTGTGCTTCTCACTTACCTTTACGGTCCGCCGAGTCACGAAACATATCGTACAGGAATCTGAATACAATACGCATATTGTTATGTTTCGACCTCGGATGTTGCGTAAGACGGCACTCTTTCTTTTACCCCACATTCTTATCCTTCTTCTCGTTCTTCTCCGTCCCCCAATGAGATAACACTCGAATCAATAGAAAACCATTATGATAAGAATGCAGACAGAGGCAAGTCAATTGAAGTTGTGTTTTGGTCTGAGAACTGATTTGGAGTTTGCTCTTGCTTCTGATTTTGACTCAATTTTGCGAGCATTCATCTTCAAAAACACATAAGGTTCTTCTCCCAAGTCGCAACTTCATTCAAAATATGATGTGGCATAAAAATGTACAAAGAACTATTAATTTTGCACGCTACTCGTGAAATCCAGATAGAAGGAGAAAACTGGCAAGTGAAACTTAAAACTACAACCAAGATTTGAGAAGGAATAAGGCGATGTGCCATAGGTGATGAAAGAATCGGAAGAATGGCTCTTCTCATAAAATGGGATTCTCAATGCGAGAGTATTGAGGATGAAGAGGTAAACAGACGCTCAAAATTGGAAAACGTGGAAGAAGACAAGGCTGGAAGCAAGAAGACAACAGACGCAACGCATTGAGATGATTCATTCGCCTTTCTAGAGAGCCCACGTGTCGAGGCTTTAGTAGAATGCTGGAAAAACCAAACTCTCACATTATGTTCAACGTTATCTCATACATAATGGCTGAGAAGCAGCCAGGTACCCGCCATGCTTGTCGTAAACGTGTTGTCTGAGCTCATCATTTCCAATGGAACGTTTGCGACAACTTGGAATTGGACAAATGGGTCCGTGTTTGTTTTTCTTATGCTCCTGAAAAATGAAAAATAATGAGTGAATAATTGAGTTGGATTAGCTGTAATCGTCAAGTTCAAAAGGATTAGAACATCAACAGGGGACCACTAATCTTAGTATAATCCCATTGGCGTAATCATCTGCGTCGTGTTATCGTTATTCTTCCCACTAATCCTATGAGATCAAATTTTGCCATTTCTTCCTCTTGGCCGGCTGATTAACGTTTTTCAGAAAGAAATATCATTTTCTCATGAGATATCATTGGAGCTGGGGGAGATTTGAATTCTTCAAAGAAATGAGAAGGGAGCTTGAAGGAAGCTTGGGTTTTTGTAAAACTTGAAAATTAGGATTGATCTAAGCGGATTAGATTGTAAAATAACAACAAAAAAGCAAATCTATTCAACTCACCAACAAAACACAGTAGCGATTTGCAATATAGTTACAAGCGTTGCAATGGAAGGTGTCAGTTTTCGTGTGCAATCTCTCGTGGTATATGACATCAATTGTACTGATGAATACTTGATCGCAAAAATAGCATTGATAAGTTTTTGTCAAGGCATGGGTCGTCTTTTTGTGATTTCTCAGCTTACGGGGAGTCAGAAACTTTTCATTGCACTTATCGCAACGAAATCCAGAGTTTGCTCCGCGATGGAACTTATGCCGATGCTTCAGAAGTCGGCTTTCGGAGTACATGTTTCTCATTGGAATGCATTCAAAGCAAGAGTACGTCTGGAAAAATGTTTTTAAAATAATTAACATTCCTATTTTACTCACCAGATCACAGTAGTGATAAGCCAACTCTCTTTCATCTTTCACACACTTGTAGCATTTCAGACACTGGCGGAACTCGGTCATATCTGCGTGTTCTTTCTCAAAGTGTTTCTTTAGGCACATCTCATTGTGGAATCGTTTGTCACAGAAAGGACACTGCGGAGAAGCATCCTTCTTTTTGTATGGACGTTCGAGCTGCCCGAGCTTGTGGAGAAAGTCGTATTCCGCACGTTCCTTTTCTCCAGGAAGAAGTATCAAGTTCGGATTTCTACCTGGCTGCCAAGTCTCTTCCTCTGGGATAATGAATCCTCTACTCTTCAGTGCTTTATGCTGATTATCTTCCAAGTCCTCAAGTCTTTGAAGTTCAGTTTCATCCTCCTGTTGTTCAATGTATTTAGCATGCGCATCTGGATGTTTGTCGCGCAAATGCCGTTCGTAGATGTTCTTCTCCCCAAACCGATTCTTGCACACCTTACATCTGATCATGTTTTGGCGAATCATCTTTCGAACAAGCCGAAAATCACTAGGAATATCACGATTGGGACGATCAATTCCACGCTGCCTATCTTTCATCATCAGTGCTTGCTGAACTTCTGCAACTCGACAGACTGGAAATTCCAAGGGATCTCTTTCGCGAAGTCCAAAAATCAAGTTCTTTTGTAGCGGTGCAATTTCTCCACGGATTTGTTTCAAGATGAAACCGACTCCATCGAGTTTGGCTCTTGGTTTGCCACAATCATTTAGTAGTTTGTTGTCTGTTCTTTGTTTCATCTTCATCTCTTGTTTCACACGTTTTTCAATGACTTCTTCAAGGAAATCTAAAAGAAGAACTCAATGGTTGTAATTTTCTGATCTCTTTCCCAAAAAGTGTCAAAACTAGAACGCAACCGACCGGAAATAGAACAAAGTACTCACAGAAAACAGATCCACTTTTCGGAACTTCGGCATTGTCGATTCTCTGGACATTACACCCATCACCTCCAGCCACTGTGTTTGTCTTATTCAAGAAGCTGCCTTGCCAATGGTAGTTGAAGTTGGCGGCATTCAGATGCAAGTTTCCCTGACTAAAATGGAACACAATACATTTCTCTCAAAAGGTTTGGCTCACTTCTCAACTATAGGGTCATGACCTTTCATGTTTCTTCGAGTTTATCTGAAAAAAACGGATGTTGACCAATCGATATTGCACAGTCATGTGAGAGAAAGGAAATGGGGGAAAAGAGGGCGAACGAAAGAATGATTCACGCTGGGGCTGTGGACTTGGCCCCATCGCGCCGCTGCCTGTGTGTGTGCTATATGCCACATTGATAGGGCAAGTGGACCGTTCAGCCGCTACGCATCTGGCAGCGTCGCGTACGGAAAAAAGGAACTGTTCGAGAAAATATTCAGATTGGGAGGCGAGCGGGGAGAGCGGAGGAATGGGAATAAACACGAATTTTATTGTTTTCACTATTTCTTGTGCAGATAAAAACGGTTTTCGCGGTTTGTTTTTGCGGGCGCTTCAACTAGTATATTATAATACGACACCTGGAAAAAAACAAGGAAGATCCATCGGGAGTTTGCTAATGAGAATCCATTATTACTTAACATATTCTTATATGTTTTCTAGGAGAAGAAACTAAAAAAAGAAAGGGAAAATTTCAGAAAT
This sequence comes from Caenorhabditis panamensis, assembly GCA_900883565.2. Classification (NCBI taxonomy): domain Eukaryota; kingdom Metazoa; phylum Nematoda; class Chromadorea; order Rhabditida; family Rhabditidae; genus Caenorhabditis; species Caenorhabditis panamensis. The sequence continues at coordinate 606,087 of LR537692.1, read as the reverse complement.
CAGACAAATAAGAAAATGTCACAGGATTGAACAAGTTTATTGAAGAAACCGGAAAACTGGAAAGCACCACTTGAGCAATTGTGGCGGGTAATTAGAAAGTGCAAAAATACAATTTGTACCATGGGATTTTGATCAATTTTTGGCCACTATCCATGTTCCTCCGCCATATGGGAGCAAAGATGCAGACACCTGAACTCAACATGTCATTATTTCCAATCGCTTCTCCCCATACCCGAGGGTCTTGTTTTATGCGTATATTCATATTTCGAATGACTTTGTCATCGTTGGTCATATGGTCGATGGAAGACATCACTCCTCCTCCGTTCAAAGCCTGAACGTTGAAAAGTTTAAGTAAGTAGAAAAACCCATGTTTACCTGGTTGATAATGAGAAGTCCACCACTGCGCATCAAACGAATAGCATGTTCATAGTCGTCCAAATAGTTTTCTCTCTTGAAATCGTCTAGGAATATAAAGTCAAAAGTGTTTGGTTCGTTCGTTGCTAGACGAGGAAGCGACTTTTCAATGCTTTCAGAAGTTCTCATCTGGATTCTTGACATTTGGGCCGGGGTCAGTTTCCTCGCGTGTTTTTGACCAACTTTATCCCAGAAAACTGCATAGGCCGGATGCTCGAGAGCAACAACGATACCCCTGGAGTCAACTCTTTCAGCAATTCCAAGAAGTCCAAGTCCAGTGAATACACCTAGAAATTACTCATCACTTGCAAGTATCACTAGTTTCAACAATTCTTACCAACAACAAGACATCTAGAGGGTCTATAGAGTGACATTAGGGTTTGAACAAGTTGAACAACTTCAGGTGTCACTGAACTATGCCATGAAATGTGTTGAGGGAGTACTGAGGCAGTTTGAGTGTCCTGAAATTGAAAAGTTGACTGCATGCATTTTCCCTGGAGACTGACTCTCAACAAATCTTGAATGGAGTCATCGATCATTGTTGAATGACTGTAGCAATACTGGAAAAGCGGATCCGATGTTTCAAAGCTTTTCAGCTTGATGGAGCATCGTTGATCAGGAACTGAAAACACATCGTCCAAGTAACTGACATCAAACTACAAGTGTTATACCACAGGTGTCGTATTTGCTCAGTTGAGGTGTCGATGTCACTGCTATTTTCTCGTTGATTGGAGGGCGCGTGAACTTTCTAGCCTTCAAATTAAATTGTGTATAAGGGCACCAAATTACATATTAGTACCTTTATGATGAAGGGGATTCCGGCTGTTGAGCTATACACAACCTGAGATTCACTTGGAGGGGTTGGCATGGGCATTGGAGTGGTTGGTTCTTCTGTTGTTGGAAGATCTGTTGGAACTGGCATAGGAGTTGTCCACAGAATAGAAGTTGTATATTCCGGAATGATAGAAGGTGTTACTTTCTTCCACACATTGTTTCGAATCAAAGATGACGGGCGAATGTACTCTTCGGTAGTGCTGAATGCAAAGTTATATGAAACGAGGTTTTTTATAAACTGGTTCTCACCTAATGACGGGTTCAGTTATTGGTCTAGTCGTTGTCGGCCAAATTTGATAAGTTGGTTTGGTGAAAACTCGTGGTGGCTCAGTTGGAACCGGTGTCGGAGGAGGCGTTGGAGGAGTTGTGAATGGAGTAGTAGTTGAAATAGGTGTGATAGTGGTAGAAGTCGTAGTTACAGGTGAGGTAGTGGTAGATGGAGTGGTAGTGGTTGTCGTGGGCCTTGTCGTCGTTCTGACAGTAGTTGGATAGGTAGTTGTTGTCATGGGGATGTTCGGAGAGAAAGTAGCAAATCGGACTCTTTCGGTGGTGGTGGTAAACCGGATAATGTCTGGAAGCAAAGGAATTAAGATTTTATTAACAACACATGCATTATATTCTACCATCTTCAGTTGTGGTTGGCTCAGTCGTTGTGATTGGAGGTTTTGTGGTCTTCACGAACTTGACGATCGTTGGTTCTGTAGTTGTAGTGAAGCGAAACTTTGGCTTGGGGTCGTAGGTAGTTGGTATGACTTCTGGAGCTGGTGTACTCGTGAAAAAATGTGGAGTTGTGTAGGGGAGAGTGAATTTTTTTGGCGCAGGACGGGGAAGGGTGGTGGTTTCTGGTTTGTCGACTGGTATAATTTTCGGTCGGAAACGTTTTGGTGTCTTTGGAGTTGCTAAAGAAAGTTCAGATAGTTATGATAACTTCTTAACTGAATTCTTACATGGTGTTGTAGTAAGATTAAAAATTTCACGCAGGTTCGAAGCCAGTTTGATTTTGTCTTCATTTCCAAACGAAGAAGTGAGAAATTGACCGATACCATTGAAAAATTCTTTTCCTGAACCTGATAAAATTGAAACTTGTCAGATACTAAACGAGATACCGAATTCTAGAAACGAATAAGCAGAATCCGGTTCTGTGAAATCCATTTTTTCATGAAATGCCGTTTGTTTCAGTGTTTCAAACATGGAACCAAGGTTAGCCTACAAGATTCCCACAATACAATCTTTCTGTTCAAGATCAGAACTTACAAATGGAAGCCATATGAACCCGTCGACAGAGTTTACTATTATAATAGTTAGGATAAGTGGTGTGGTGGTTCGCATTTTGCGTATAGACAAGGATGAGCCTAATCTAGCGAACTGTGTGCTGCGACTACCAACCCGCCGGCTTGTCAAAAATTCCCCTTTCTCATCGTGTCTTCCCCGTTTTGACAGCTCGTCGGTCTCCGTGACATGCAAAGAAAAACGGAAATGTGTTCGGTACGAGTGACCCGTGTCCACACGCACACATCTAAAGCAAACGGATCAGGATGGACGGGATCGCCAACCCAAGATGTGTGGGATGAAGATCTCCGGAGCGGGATGGATTGAGGATATGGGGATCGGGTTACAGTTTTTGTCAACTGTAAGCAATCTGTTTGTTCTTGTTGTTTTTCAAGGTTGGCTTTCATGATGCAGCAGTCCAGATAACGCACTAGTTGAAGTTCAGAGCAAACCGAGGTGCCACCATCAATAAATCTCGTGATGACCACTGATTACAATACCTGAAAAACCATGTGAGGACTGCCAATGATAGGTGTCAACTATCATCTATCCCTTCACGTTTTTCCCGCAGTTTCTCAGCAATCACTAATATCCAATGAAGGACGGGACGGAAATTAGAAGAAACACACGACGCGTCGGGCCGCCAAGAAACAAATTTTTAGGGGGGTTAGGTTAGACGGGAGAGAAGGAAGCGCCACGCCCGTCGCGCCGACACCGTCTTCTCCGGTTTGTCGTGAATCAGTGCCCACTCCCACCCATTTTTCTGTGTTTCTGGGCGGCACGCCGACATACACACGCATCATCCACTCCCGAACGACCGACTTATTTTTGTGGGAAAAAGGCGATATATCCATCACTGTTTGCGGCCAACAAAAACAATCGGTTCATCAACGCTTCTCCGGCGATGAATTACGATCGCCGTTTTTCGCCGGGCGCCAATCCCGACTATTCAACTAGAACTATCAATCCGCATCGTGACTCGAGATCTCAACAGATCACGCCACGTGGTGGCATTGATGCCAGAGCCCAGGCATATGGTCGTGAGTATCCACCCCTTCGCTCTAGATCCCAGACAAATGTCGAGCAAGATTATGGAGATCGGTTCTCTCAGCCCCCACAGTTTTATGATAACCGAGGACTCGACTTGAAATCCAGGTAATCCACTTGTATTCTTATTCTTTCTTCATAGCTTATATTCCAGAAGCAAGTCCCTTGACAATCGTGAATTCCGTGGCGGAGATGATGGATTCTATCGCAATGATTACCCATCTGATGGAGTTGTTATCCCGATTCGCCGTGAAATTGGCCGTGGACCGCAATACGATTATCGTTCTTCTCCGCAAAGTCGACCCAGAGAAGTTGAAGCTTTTGGTTTTGATGAACGTCGTCCACCAGCCGGCCAAGAAGTTCACATTCCCTACAATCGAGACAATCGGGATCAGTTTGTTAGAGATGGCAGGGATCCACGAGAGCAGTACATCCGCGACGATCGAGATAGTGGCAGAGATGTTCGTGAGCCCAGAGACAACCGTGACTTTGGCACTCTTGGTCCTGCTGGACCCAGAAGATCGTTTGATGGACGGATGGCTATGGGAGACAGCCCAAAGTCGCACTCTTCACGATACAAGGACAACCGTCGTGCTATTGAATACAATCAAGAAAGAGGAAGGTTTGGAGATGAGTTTGAGAGAGAAGACTACGGAGCAATTCAACCGTACCGCGGACCACCCGCAGCGCACATGGGTGGAGCTGGAGGAGCATCTGGTGGATACCGTTCAAGCAGCTACCACAGATCCCATCATGAATCTCATGGTGGAGGTCATGAATCATCATTTGGTGGCGGTGCATCACGTGCAATCACTCAGCAGCCACAAGTGTTCCATCCGGATATGAGACCAGTCCGTCCGATTCAACATCACAGAGTGCAGTGCTGTTGTTTCAAGTTTGTTTGGCCACCATGGAGTTATGAGCAAGCGCCTCCGCCGCAACCAATCTATAGAAACATCTAATGAACCTTGACTCCGCATCCCCTCTTAGGTTTCAATTTGTCGTGATCATTCTCTGATCACGTTCTCTGCCAACCTCGTTCCTTCCTCCCAAACTGTCTCAAGTTCATCACTGTCGCTGCCAATTTTCTGATGTGTTCGATTTCACATGTTTGTTTCCCATTATTCAACTGTTCTTTTGTACTACATAAAGCAGATAAATTTCCTTGAAAAATCAGGAACCAGAGGAAAGAGGAAGAAACCAATAATGATGCCCCAATTAATCAGGCTGGGGTCATGATACCGTTTGATAACGGATGGGCGCCGTGGGGAGAATCTGTTGACGACGAGTTTTTCTCTCTTCGTCTCCCTAATTCCAATGGCCTTGTTTTCGTTGCACGCAATCGATTCAGGGTTATCCCATTGACGTCTCTCAAATCAAGTTGTTACGGGTTTACCGTGCAAATAAAATTAGAGAAAGACGCTGAGAGACTGCGCGAGATGGGGAGTGCGCGACGTATGAAACTTTATCGACAGTCATAGTTAAGCGGAAAAACAATATATAAGGGATCAATCATTAATTTTATATAAAAGGGCAACATTCCATATTTTACATATCAATATCGAGCAAATTCAATACGAAACAGTCTCCGGATCTATATCGTCCATATCCTATAATTGAGCAAATTTCTTATTATGACAAAAATAATAATAAATGGAGATTATAAGAAACATTGTGTGCATTCTACAAGTCATATCTTATCTACAAATGGTAAGTAGCTTCGCGAGTTTTGTGTTGGGGGCTTGATCCTGCTTCGTAGTCATAGAGATAGTCAAATTGGCTGAGGGCATCACGTACGTCTTCTCCTACAACAAAATGGATTGCAAAACATCCGAAAACAATTGGTTAATACCAATAGTACCGTTAATGCTGGGACTTCGGAGTTTTGCACGGCTGTTGCTTCTGGATTCATTTGGTGTGTAATCAAATCTGAAAAATAGCAGGGATAAGGAATGATAAAAAATGTGTTGATCACTTGGCTGTTTTGCTCCTTCTCCTCATTCCGTCGTTCTCAATATTGATAGGAACATAAACTACTTGTCCGTTTTCATTGCTGTAAGCGACAGGAAGATCAAAATCTTGTTGATTTCCGGACATTGAGTTTTGGATTTCAAGTGGAGAAAGTGGTCGGCTGGAGCCTTCATGATTTCCGGCTGTGGCATAGAGAGGAGCGGAAACTGGGCGATTTAGAGTAGACGACTGAAAGAAACAGGAAATAACATTCAAGATTACCAAAAAACCCACAGATAGCTCTCTCGGCTCCGGAGAAGTAATTTTCTTGTTGTAGACAGAACTGACGATTGGTTGTTGCGGGAACAAATAGGAGAATCCGGCATGCGGATGCTGTGCCTCGACAGTTGGTGGATCTGCAAAACGGGCACGGGGAGAAAGTGCACTTGAAAGCCTTCTAGATGGTCTGTCTTCCGTGTCTTGTTTGATAATAGGGGACACTGGAGTTGGAGAAACACCCCGGAATGGCGTCCGAGAAGCTGAGGATGGAGGTCTCGCAGACACTGGTCGGAGAAGAGTTCCTGGATCGTCATCTCTGATTGCAAGATCATGAACACTGAAATGCACAGTCAGTGTAAGACTTTTTTATTTCTAAGTTTACCTTCTAGACAGAGTTTTAGTTTGCTGAATAGGATGGTAATGCACTTGTTCTTTTTGGCTAGAATTTCCGAACCGTTTCAGCCCTCGTGGTGCCATTTCCGGAGAATCATTCTCAAACTCTTCCTTGCTAAAAAAATTATTGGTATTACCGCAATCTCTTTTTGTAAGTGTTTGTTTGAAATACAAAACCCCCATACTTTTCTCTGAACACCATTGCACTTTCACTCTTTGCACGTCTCATTGCCCCAAACGGTTCTCTTCTTTCAGTCGCATATCCAATTCTTGTCGGTGGAATTGGTGAGGACGGTTCTGCAAAACAAGTTGTCTTTCTCCCATTCCCATTCATTCTCTGTTCTTACCAGCATAAGAGCCATGAGAAAGTGTTTGCGATCTTCTGTCATAAGTCAAGCGTGGACCGGCGCCTCCCTCAAAGTAGTAGTTACTACCGGCCGCTCGCCCACCCGAACCCGCGCCTTGCTTGCGGAATCGTTGTCTCTCGACATTCTTTGCAACAGAAGTAACGGGCTAAAATACGTCGTTAGCACAGTTGGATATCATTTCGTTAGCCTACCATCATCTTCGAACTGGGGGCAATCCGACGACTTCTCTCAGAAATGCTGCTGCCATCGACCTCGGAAGTGCCGTAGATGTGATTGTGTTCAACGCTGGCCGATCCACCTCCAACGTACTGATTGAGAGATTTCCAGGCACTCAGTTCATCCATCAAAGTGTCAATGCCACCGTAGGAAGAGTTGGGATACCCGATGAGCTGTAAATAATTACAGTAATCAAAAAAGAGTTCTTTGCACATGCCTTTTCAACATATTCCGGGTTGTACTGTGCCAACTGAACTTCTGCTTTCACAAGTGCTCTATGAGTGGTTGTTGGAGCAGAAGCAATGAGTTTGTTGAACAATCGAGCAACAAGAATCTGGATGTGCAGTTTCTTTGTGTGGAGTCCATGTTTCAGCTGGAGCACGAAGATGGAAAACCTGAGGTAATCTCTATTCCTCGCTGCCAAGACTGTCAGTGCCCTCAACAAAATGATGAATCCCTGAGGTTGTTCAAGAAGGAGAAGGAGTATCTGAACCGTTAATTTTATGCTAATTTGCAGGAGATACAACAAGAAACCTCCAATGAGTAGCACTTGGAGTCCAGCTGTGGCGAATGAATGGAAAGCATAATGGCATCCAATCCAGTTGACGTTTCGAGAAATGACTTCCATGACGAGTCCTATACAAAAGAAAGAACATTTCTAATGTGATGATTCTCTTTTTTCTTACAGATCTCTCTAACAATAGTTTGATACTTTCAATACAATCGGCTTCTGCGACTGCAGCTTTCCTTTTCCGATTTGCATTGGTTGAGTTTCTGTTTAGTAGGTAGGATATCTTGGATCCAGATCCTTCAATACTGTTCACAATTCCTTGAAGGACCAGAACAACTTTTCCAAGAAGCTCAATTCCGTTGATAGGCTTTGACACAAATTCATGAGAGAAATGTTGCGCTCTGAAATGAAACAAAAGTTTGCCGGAGGAAACATAAATCCCTCATCTTCGGACAGGAGCAAATAATGTGGGCCTAGTTAGCTATCAGTCAAAGAAGCAACGTTTCTAGAACCGGTCATATTGTTGTGTCTACGTCTCGTTCGGAGTTAAATAATGGTCTGGGAATGAGGAAGGAAGAATGCGGAAGAATAGAATGGAACAAATGAGTTCGGAAAAAGGATGAATACAAATAGAATATGATACTTTTTGTGGACATATTCTTTTGGGAGCATGTTACGATGCAGAAAAACAGTTCCAGTCCTAAAATGTTCCCTGAGCTTGAAAGGCAAATCGTAATCTATTATCAAAAACGAAAGTTAACAGATGTTACAAAGGTAAACGGATAAATTCGTAGAAACTGTAGCGGGCCTTGAATGGTTTGGCAAAATGAACAACTTTTCATTGTTTTCTCATCTGTTATTGTATCAACTGAAACACTTACTTCAAAGAATCTGCAAGGATCTGATCCTTCAAGGAAAGAAGTACGAAACCAGCATCGGATAAAGAAATTCCGCTCCCTGAAAGGAAAATAAGACAGTTGCTTTATGTAAATCAACAAGAATAGTCACCTGACGGAGTCGAATCAGGATTTGAAATAAACCTCCGTAGTTGGTCGGCAAGTAAACGTGGCGAGTTGACGTTGCGCTCCATTATGCGTGACTCTTTTTTCCCAGGTACATTCGGGAGCCAAATGTGTCGAGTCAAGTTGAGTAGAGGAAGAGAAAGGCTAAGTGGTGGTTAGCAATCAGGCGAGGTTTGTAGTGAATGCTGCTGCGGGCGCGATGTGTGTGCCAGTCGAAAGCAAACAGTACGTCCGATGAAGGCTTGAAGACTCGCTGCGGCTGCTGCAGGCGTCCTACCGGTGAGCGGAAAGAAGTCGAGAGTTTGCCAAGAAACACTGCGACACATCGTGAACGCAAACGAGAGGGTAAACACTATGCGAGGGGGGTTAAGCAACTTACTGACAGATGGATCGGTGCTAACAACCGGTAATGAGATGCATTCCCACACTTTTTCCGTCTCCGCGGAATTTTTTGATTCAGAGATTATCAAACTTCATTCTTTTCTTTTTGAAGATCATTTTTTGCAAACTTTGCCCTCCATTGAACCTATAGATTAGTCTGCAGCGTTTCCTAGACATTTCTATCTTTATCCCCTTATCACTGTATGAACAATAAACTACCACTGAAGATAAAAATTGCATGAAAGAATGTTTAGCAAAATTGTTTATTTGTGAAATTCGATAATAGTTCTGATATGAACTGAAATGTTTCACAACTTCACATAGACACATATGACAAACGAACAATGAATTAGGGAACTGAGGTGGGGGTATATTCGAGTATCGATTATCTTAAACTTGGTTGTAATTCAGTTGTAAGCTGGCAAATTGAAAAGAATGGCTTTTGAACGTAAAAAGTACAAAGCATCATCGAAGCACCAATAATCTGTTTGGTTGGTCCTCCAGGTATACTCGATAATTTCAAACTAGCAGTTTTACTGACGGCAGCAAGAGGATTGGATTGTGACAGTGAGGAAAGTAGAGAGGGAAATGAACTGAAAAGAAATGCCAGCGGGAAGGGAAGAATCTGAGGGGGGAACTGAAATAATAGGAGAGTTGTGACAAGAGAAGGAATTAAGTAAAGACAAAGGAACTGTGACAATAGTGACAACACGGCAAAAGATTCAGATTGGCAAGGGCAGAAAAGGAGGATAAATTAGTAGACATTTTTAGAAAAATATAACAGTTTGGTGAGAAATTGAAACATTCGTAATGGGACCTCGTTGTTTTTGATGATAGATTATTGTATATGGAAGCCAAGAGCTTCTTGTCATGAGAAGAATTTTAACGTCCATATGTCATGTATCCGTAGTATCCAGCTGTGTTGTACTGGTTGTAGTATGGGTACGTTCCGTATCCTGAAACATGATCTATAAGAATTCAATTAGCTCTTTTTAGGTGAGTTTTTGCATACCAGCATAAGTGTTGTAGTTGTATGGCATGACAGCTCCAGCGGCTCCCTTGTCGTAGTAGTTTGGCATGAGGTATGCGCCGTGTTTAGCTGACAAGGCCATCTCTTCCTCCTTCTGAAAAAGATAATCTGTTAGTCGATTGTGTGAATCCTTTCAACCGTGCAAAACTATTCTAAACCGTTTTGTTCATGTCGTGTTCAGAGACGTATTGCGCCCGCTAGCCTACCGGATGACCTAATTTCTCACAAATTACTAAATATCTAATGCTTAGTTGCTAGTGCCAGGCGCAGTAGCTACACTAACTATATTGTTGATCTCAATTGATGATAGGAAGATGAGAAAACAATAAAGGTGTTCTTTGATTATCTCTTCTGCATCTGCATCTTCATCTGTTTATTGGAATCTCCGCAGAATACGTTTTTGGTTTTTCATTTTCAATTAGCTGTTTTTGACTGCCACTTCCGATTTGGGATGTCGAACTTTGAATTTCGAGTTTGGATTAAGGTTTTCGCTTTCTATCCCATTTCCGCTCTAGAGATTGTGAAAGATGTTTCAGTGTTTCCCTTTCACAATTATGCAAAACATTTCAAAATTCGTAATAATCCGTCATCCGGGGGAGGCGCAGTTATAAGCGAAAACCAATTGTTGTCGGATGCGCCGGCCAACATCACATCACATCCCGCGCACTCAAGGACAACAGTTTGATATCGCAAGGATACGAACATTCCGTAGAAAAGGAAAGATAGTTATCCCCACTCCGGGAAGAAGATATGGCCCTTGACAGGTCTCCTGCCAACTTTACTTCTGTCGTACCTTCACAGCCGAGTAAGCGAAGAACATGCATGCACTTCCGATGACGGTGAATCCAATTCCAATCCACGAGATGATGTAGGACCATCCGTAGTTGTGGCGAGAAGTCAACTTGAGGACCTGAAACAAAAATAAAGTACACAAGCCAGCCAATTTCTTTCTTTTAGTGTTGTTTTTCACCCCTCATCTATCCGCTAAAAATAAATTGCATAGTCAAATTTTTCCGGTGATTGCCAGGACTTTCTCTATCTCTTTCTCCGTAACACTTGAGGGTTACATGAAGCGAAAGGAAGTCCAAGACCATCCTGCTTTGTAAACATCGGCAAAACTCAAGTGACTCCTCTACACTTCAGGGGTTCTCCTGGCATGCCTACGCAATGATTCTCCGTTTTTTTGTTAAATGTAATTCGAAAACAAGCGGACAGACAGCCAGTGGCCGGGAACATAATGTGACGCATTTCGAGTGTTTTGGATCGGCGAAAAGAACTCGAACTTTCAAGACTAAACTGGAAACATGATGGAACAGAGAAACGTTTCTGTTTGCTTTGATATTTTGAGAACTTGTTTCAAAGATTTGGAAGTAAGGCTTACCGGCTCCCAGGACTTGTAGTATGGTTCCATGTCCAAAGTGTATCGTTCACTGTAAGCCACATAGTGCCACATGAGCATAGCAAGGGACATGAAGAGTCCTATAATGTGTTTTATTTCGAAGTTCTTCTGATAAGTGATAATACCTGCAAGAATCAGAAGGATTCCAGTGATCATCATGAACTTCTTCGATCGGTTCCAGCATCCGATGAGTCCGAAAATGGAGCTCAACACGACGAAAACAATACCTGAACAAATCAAATGTGCATTAATGTCAATATTTGAGCAACTCGAATCGTGACACCTCATTGTACTCTATTGTACAGGTAATTCTGATATACATACTATGCATCGGCTAAATAATCCAACCGATAATACGTTATTCAAACAGCTCTTAGTAATGATAAAGAAAAACTATGATCATGAAGGCTAATTGTTTTGGGCAAATGCTTACCGACAAGATAGGCAACAATGGTTCCTTTGGCAGCCCAGTGACGGTAGGTTTCGTTAGTGGAAAAGTGCTCCTTCTTGGATTCAGGAACCATGAACTCATTGCTCCAGATGCATGGAGATCCAATTTTGTTAAAGCTTCCAACATCTAAAAAGTATAAAATTTACAACTCTCCAGTTTCATTTCTTCAATTTTTCAACGTCCCAAGTTTCAATAGATGTTGATTTCACGATTTCAACCCTTAGCAATTAATTTTATTGGTTTTGACCTTGGTTACTGACTAGTAACAGTCAGCAATGGTGGAAGAAAAAGGAGTCAAAATGTCAAGTCATGTAATTCCTCACAAAGGCACTTCATTGACTTGTTTTTGGTTTTGGTTGGTTCTACTCCGAGAAAGGTCGAACGGACAGGACATTAGGCTAATACCAGGATGGAACCGATTAACACTTTTTTCCTAAACGGCCTCTGCCACAATAAATACACGACAAACCTTGTGGAACGGTATCTGGGAAGCAAAGGTTGAAGAGACCAAAGTTGCGGGAGAAATAGAGAATGTTGTGTCCAAAGGCTTGTTGGAGTCGTAAACTCAACTCTGGCTCCCGTTTGAATGCATTGATGATCTCCCTCCGATTCACCTGCAACACAATTATAATCATCATTCACCGTGAAATTGTCTGTTGTAAATGATGTACGCATATACTCCCTCTAACTTCTCCTTCCCTTCTAATCCTAGCAAATGAATCATGACAAATCTTCCATGATTCCGTGATTTTATGGTTTTATGATCCCAACTGAGGCGCATTTTATTTCATTTCCCATCTTCCGATGTCAATTCCGTTCAGTTCAGTTCAGTTCAGCCTCAGCCTTAGTCATTTGAACACTAGAGAAAAACTTGGAGAACACCTGAGACTGTTGTATATCCTGGCGGTAGCAGCCATTTTATTGTTACTTGCCCTATTCTTCGGGCCGCGCATATCTGACCTTGTCCTTCTTCAAAATGCCTTTGCCCTCGCTCACCTCACCGTCTTTAATGGATGAATGAGGGAAGGAACAGAGAGAAGACGGCGACAGGCTCAACCGGACGGGACCAATTGGACCCACCGGTCCTTACAAAGGATTGGTTTACTACCTAAGATGGCATGATTGCCCTCACAGAGCTTTCTATCCCATGCGGAGGGGCCCGCTCTTCCGTGAGGCCGGTTTTCTTTTAACGGCTCTCGAGCATCGCACCGGTGTTGTCAACAAATATAGTATGAGGATGGATAGATAGCGGCGGCAGATGAGAAGAACAGGACAAATTGTGGGAGGCTGAGAAGTGGGAAAAAGGAAAAAGACAAAAACGCGCACCTTCCTTTTTTGTTTTTGTCTGAAGTGTGAACCGATTTCTGATGTAACGCTCTCAGTGAAAAGAAACGAAAGTTGGCTTGTGTCTGTTTGTCAAAACGAAAACGGTCAACGGAAAAAAATTTGTTGGGAAATATGTTGGATTCCAATTAAAGTAAAAAGGACGAAAATGATTGAAAGTTACAAAACAGGAATCGGAAGACATAAACGGGAGAAAGAACACGGAAGAATGTAGAAAAATATGAAGATGAAGACGAGTGTCAATCACATTTTGAAATCGAAATTGTGGCTAAATGGCAATTTGCCAAATTTGACTAGGAGACAACAAGGAAATACAAAACTAGAGGTGTTTTGATAAGCAGAACTTTGATCAATTCGGGATTTTTTACAATAAAAATATGTTTTAATTGAAAAAAATTACCTGTACTTCTGTCCAGTTATCCGTGCCGACTGCGATGAAGACCAGAACCAGGCCGATCATTGAAAACACCGAAGCTAACGAGAGAAATAACGGTGACGACAACATTGGGGACCCTGGAAGTATGGAAATGGGAAGAGAATGACTGATAAGTTTTGTATGAGAATGCAGGCCATCAGGTATAGGAGGTCTACTCAAGCGAACAACACCCACACGCACAGTCCACAGCGCGCGGAAAGACTGGAGGCGGGGTCAGCGGCGCTCACTCTTACCGCTCACACACCTCGCACACACTCACTCACAATATCGGACCGTACGCGGCCCGATCGCATTCTTCGTCTTCTACCCTGGCTGTACGCACGGATGCCTAAAACATACAAGGTCATCAGATATGACCCCTCCTTGCCTCCTTGCATCCCTCCTCATCCCGCCCGCTCAACGAGTCGGCTTGATGATGACCTGGTACTGCAATTTATCTCGACTATATCTCCGTGGTCCTTCCGTCCTGCCTGCCTCCTCTTCTCCGGACGGCGCCTTCAGATCTCTCCGGATCTAGTGATGAAGTGACCTTCCGACAGTGATGGATAGCTCGGATAGTGAACAAAACCGCAAGTGTTGCAATATATGGTTTGACGGAAGAGAAGGAAGGCAGGAATCGGGAACAGGGGTTGGGTGTGGTCCGGGAAACTGCAGGGATGAGGGAAAAGGTAAACGGTCATGGATTTACTGAACCGTCAACAAGTCAACAAAAGAAAAAGAAGAGAACAGGAGACTGTTACTTCCAGTAAACTACCGTAACCTATTAAAACTAATGTTCACTGTTATGGAAGAGGAAGCGGAAGATAACTGAAGAAAACTGCAAGAAACCCATGTTATTGTCCTAATAAAGTGAGAAAGAACAGACATGAAAGTGGTGGTTTACCGAACAACGCAGTTCTCCCGACCCCTTTTTGGAAACTAGTTCAGTCCAGATGATGAAGGCTGGAAGAAAGAAAACGAAAGAAGGGACCTATAAAACGGGTGACAGGGTTTTTTTGAGAACGGAAAGGACATTGTGAGGTCAACCGGCACGGAAAGCCATAAATACATGCCAGGTGTTGTCCGGCCGGGTGTGCTAGCAATCCTCACCCATTCCTCAACTCGTTTCGGTTTGAGATTCCGTGCGATTCGATTCGAAATTTTATTTTTTCAACCAAAACAAACATGGCCAACGTTGTCGGCATTATTCGCTTCTTGACGGGTCGAGGACGAAGACGGACGGCGCACTTTTCTGTGAATCGGAGGTCTTTTTTCAACATCCGCGGGTAGATTTGTAGATCTTATCTAGAATCGTACAGTTTTTATGTTTAATGACATGGACCATAAATGACATAACTTTTATCACTGATTCCTGATTCTAATTCCCCTTGACGACCCCTCTTAGACTCATAAACGTAATCTATAATCGTCTTCAAGGACATTTGATCTACCAGTTTTCTAGACTATTAGGAGGGAGTTCTCGGCCATCTGGGTACGTGGTCATTCAAACAGACCCTTTGTGCACAGCAGAAGAGAAGAACAATCGATTTCCGTTTGAGGTCCATTCACAGTGGCTACTGTACATGTTTTTTGTCAATAGACCCCTTTCTTTTTGCGTTTCTGTCTCTTAACATTTTCTCATTAACAATTGCTCTGTTTGATCGGTTTTGAATATTAAATGAGAGAGGAACAGTTTACATTTGCTTTCTCCTCCCCTGAAATCATAACATTTCGATGCCCACACTCCAGTCACCACCAGCCTCCAAAACTCTCACCATTCTGGCGTCAAACTTTAGTGGCAAATATCGTGTTTCTATTCTCTCAAACAAGTCATCTCACCACTCGCCTGGTCCGTTGGTTCACTAATGACGTCAGCCAAACAATCATGGGCCCCTTTTTTGCCAAACCGTACAGTTGCGTCGCGTGTGCAGCGCGCAACGCGTCCCTTCTCCGACACCTTTACATTCTCATTTGCACCCACTCATCTTTCTGCTTGCCTCTCCTTTTAGAACTGGGATTAGTGCGTTGATTAATGCAAATTTTATCCGTTTTCAAAAGAAAAAGAAACATAAAAGCGAAACACCCCGTTTCCTGTTGTGTGACTCATTTTCTTCCGGGCTGTTATGTGTTGTTATACCCTTTCGCACGTTTTTCTAACTCAGATTTTACGATAGTGCTTTGGCGTCTACACTTTAAAGAAAAGAAAGCTTTAGCGCTCCGTCATCCATATTGCCGCGTGCTTCTTACTCCAGATACGCTTTGAGATCACCAATGAGTGTCATGTGTAATTGACGACCATTGGGAGACGACCGGAGCTGGGGTCGGGTCCGTCGGTTTTTCGAAACCCTCCCCACCCGCATCTGGCGGCCTACCCGAAGGATGGACGAGGGACACACACTCAGACACACACACCATCCCCTCCATTCACCCCATCGACCACGCCACTCATACGCACACACAGGGCTACGCTTGTGGGGCAACCCCGTCTTCGAAGAAGAGCGACGCATAATGTGTTAGAGGTTATTTTCTTTTCGGGTCCCCTTCGCTTCCTCCACTCGTTCGTTGTCTCATTGATTGCGGATGTATCGTTTACTTGCTTGCGGTCATGTGTGTGTGGTCGGAGAGGCGCATTGGCGGCGTGTGCGCAACCGCCCTCGTTCTGCTCATTTTATCTTTCATTTTATTCGCTCATTTGTCCTTTTCCGCTGGTTTGTACCACTTTGACCCGCCCCGCTCTTTTATGGATGTTCATTTCGTCAATTTCTCATTTCAGGGTGATCATGTCTTACCCAGACGGTAGGAAACTGCCGAAAGACACAAGGAGTTGTGTCGGAGGATTTCGGTATGAGAACCACAACAAGAAGCAGTTTCGACCCAGATATGCACAGTCCGACATCGGAGAACCCTTCATCCCCAAATTCTCAGCTATTGCGAGTGAGGTAAGTCATGAATAATTTTGTATCTTATCTTTGAGACACGCACAGAACCGAAAAAACAGCGTACCCCTTCTTTTGCCTCAAAAATGAGCTCATTTCCTATCTTATCTGAGGAGAAACGCGTTTATCGTTGAGGCCCAAAGCGAAACGAATCTACTCCGAGCCTCATGATTCATTGTTTTCTTTCCCTCTTACATTAATTTTACGTTGCAGGGTCAGAAGATCGTGCCAAACAACGACGACTGGGCCGACAACACAACGGTTCTTACTGGAATGACGACGGATTCGTTCACCATGGATGAAAAAGT
Organism: Caenorhabditis panamensis; assembly: GCA_900883565.2. Classification (NCBI taxonomy): domain Eukaryota; kingdom Metazoa; phylum Nematoda; class Chromadorea; order Rhabditida; family Rhabditidae; genus Caenorhabditis; species Caenorhabditis panamensis. The sequence goes on along the minus strand of LR537692.1, from coordinate 589,520 downwards.
GATTTATACGCCGCCAATTGGACGTGTCGTCGGCAGAAGGTAATTTATTCACTATACAAAGCCCCCGTTCCTCAACAACAATGCTCAAATTCCAGATGCTCCCGCTTTGTCTGGTTGTTGGCCTCGTCTCTCCTCTGCATCGTCTCGGTGGTCAGCGCTCCGATCATGTGTTCAATGCCAATTATCGCTCCGCATTTTGGCTTCAGTATGCCGTCAATTCAATGTGACGTGAGTACTCATAACCAATTGAAGTGAAAAATGATGAATGATTTGAAGGTGGATTGTGAAGGTCTTCTATTCCTGATGGCCGTCAAAACGGTCTTCTTGGTGATTGCCATTGGAGTTATCTTCTGGAGGAAAGCAATGGCAGACATGCCGAGATTGTATTTCGTCAGGGCAGCACTCACGTTCCTTGTGATGTTCATCCTCTTTGCATTCTGGCTCTTCTACATCGTCCGGATCATGTTCGAAAGATACGACAACTACAAGTACATCGTATCCTACTCGACGTCTCTTCTTGATGCACTTCTCTGGACCCACTACCTGTCCGTGGTTCTTTTGGAACTCCGCCGTCTTCGAGCTCAGTACATTGTGACAATTGTTCGTGATCCGGATGGTGAAATGCACACCCTGAACATTGGAGCAGGATCCATCCAAGAGGCTGCCACCGAGATTCTCCGTTTCTACACAACCAGATTCTCCTCATTCAACATTCAACTTGACAGGGCCAGACAATCGGCAGTTGCAAAACAGTCTGGAATGCAGGGAGGAACCACCGGCTTCAAAATGTACAACATCGAGCAGTTTGGAGGCCAGGAGACCGTCAGTGAAGTGAACACACGTGCGTTGATGGAAGCTGCTGCTAGAAGACGGATTGGCGGATACTCCGAGGTTATGCAAGAGGAGCTTGACTTCGAAAAGCGGTTGAAGAAGAGAAAGTGAGTTTCTACCTGAAGTGGCTGACACTTCAATCATTACGAAATGTATATTTCCTTTTTTGCAGATACCGCCTGATTGCCGCCGCTGAAGACGCATTTGCCCATGTACAAAACTCTGCTGAAACCGGACCAAAAACAGGACTGAATAACCAAATGGACTCCCTCACTGCCGCTCAGAACGTGTTCACCTGGATTCTTCGCCCGCTCACCAAATTCCTCAAAACTACTCGTCTTCAGTCCAGACACCCATCGGAACAGGTCACCAGACACATTGAAAGGTACTAATAACAATCACTAGGACGGGATAAAGATCAAAATGTTCCTTTTTTCAGATGTTTGACCCTGAAACTGTCGCATCGCACGTTCCTCCAGCGCTTCTTCAGTGACAGAATCCCGCAACAAGACGTGATGACCGAGTCGAAATGGTCTGTCATCTGCGACGAAGCAGTCTCCTCTTCTGTTCAACACGGAACCTACATTGTGCTCAAGTCCTACAACGCTGACATCGACTGTGGGGTCCAACTCGTCTGCTCCGTGTCGAGCATCCCGTTCTTCAATCTGACCGAACAGACAAAAACGGCCAACGAGAAGTTTGCACTGCGGATCAGCAACGAGTCGGCTGTGTAGTGTGCAAGATTCCCAATAGAAACCGATCCGAACGCCAAAAGTCATCAAAAACAGCCAAAAACAAGCGCCCGGCTGATCTCTTTTTTCTTTCTCCTTCCCATTCACTTTTTTCGGTATTGTTCTCTCTGAAATCGGTCAAAGACTGTCATGTTCTGTTGTACCCCTTCTTTCTTTATCAACTTTCCCCTCTGATACACCCCCAGCTGTTACTGTAAACGGGTTAGATCTGATTGAGATGAGATGGATTTGGATTCGAACACTTTTTCAAACGAATAATCACATTTCCATCAAATTTCAATATCACTTCATCATTTCCTTCGAGTATTTTCTCCCGCCCTTCTCCGTTCTTCTCAATCTTTTCATTGTAATATCTTAATTTATGGAAAACTTTTTCTAGGTCTTTTTTGAGTGTATCTCTTATTTTTGGTGTGTCTTATGGTCGCTTTAACTGTGTTTTTTCTCTTTATAATTTGAACTGTGAACTATGAAATAATAAAAGTCAAAAAAATCTTATTTACTGTTTGGTAAGACCGAGGCATATCAAAATATCAATCAAATGAGATCATGAGGTGGAGTAGTATGAGTTGAACGTGACTTAGCATGTTGGTAGATGTACATCTGAAGATACCCGTAACACATCACTAGAGAACATGTCAAATCGAGAGTAACTTGGGAAAAAGGCTAAAGATGATAAGTGGAAGTGTTCAGAAGAAGAGTTCCGGGAAGATGAGACTTCTCTTCTTTCTTCCGAATCTGCTACTTGTGATTCGTTGACTGTTGAAAAACGTGGAGATTCTATCGTTGATAGTTGGATCCATGTCGTACACGACTCCGTTCTCATCCATGAACTGGTTCGGCGAGAAATTGTCGTTGATTTGTTTTTGCTGAAAAAAGAGAATGTTCATCACGTTTCTAAACGATCTGCTACATACCCAATCATCCTCTCCGCGTAAATGAGAGATCGGTCGGAAATCGGTGTTCTGCATTCCGATTCGTCGTCGCGTTAGCTTCTCGGATCTGTAGGCATCAAGGAGGCTCATTGAGGAGACGATAGCGACAATAAGGTTCAGGAATATGATTTGTCTCAAAATCTGTGACATCATGCTTTGGAGGATGAATGGAGGTTGAACGTTGGCTTCGGGATTTCAAGGTTGATAGACAACTCAAAGCAGTCCGGTCCCGTTGGGTCAATTAAGGAAGTGTTGTGTAGTAGGAGGGGAGATAATAGTTTACTGACAGATGCGCCGGTTTAAATAGAAGATATGATAAGAGAGAGTGGGAGGGAAGAAAACAGAAAACGAGAGATAATGGGGGTAGGGGTAGGTGACAATCTCTCTTCTTCACACTGTATCAGAAAGGGTGGTACAGTACTGTCAGACGAGGCGGAGAAACGGGAAGGCAGAGAAAAGAAGATGTTTAAACTTTGGGCTTTGTCATCTCGCGGAAACCCGATGAAACACGGTTTCTTCATCACGACCATTCGATCCAAATATGATGCAAATATCGGACCTCGAGACTCTCGAATTTCAGCCAACTCAATAGAAAGCAAACTCGACAGTCGATCTGAAAACCAGTTCTTCTGATAGGTGTTGATACTTTTTTGATTCTGCATTGGCCAGAGACAGCAACTTCCATTGTGATTTTCAATAACAAAATCAAATTGAAAATACTAATTTATTTGCAGAGAAAATAGACATGAGACCTGTTAGTTTTGGCAAAAGGCGAGATTTTTTGTTTGGTATAACCTAGAAAGAAAGGAACGAGTATCACAATGTTTTCTTGGTTGACTTTTTCAGAAGAACTAAAGCTAATACTCCGAAACTGATGACAGCTACAATGGTAACAATTATCAAATAAACTGCACAATAGAAATCACATTCCGGTGGACCATATGACTGTTTATTCAGCGATTCGGCATGGTCCCCGATGTTTCTGAGCTGCTCAGCATCTGACGCCACTTGATGCAACACCATCCATGTGCAGTCTTCCCCAACTCCTGCTAGTGTATCACATTTCCAGCATTCGGGTGTCAATGCGCATTGTTCGACCCTAAAATGTACACTTTTTGACTACGTCACACCATGTCGTGTTTTTCGTGTTTCGTATCACCGCTGCGGGTGTCGTGTTCATAAAATCATAAGAGCGAAGACGACTTTTGAAGAAGAAGAAGACAGAGACGAAGATATAGTGTTCAATGGAAGACACACTTCCTTCTCTTCAAGTCTTCAAGATCATACGTTAACTTGCGATGCAGAATGTCTAAGGGCACCACCCGGGAATGATCGTTCTCTGATTTCATCTCACCACTTTATCAGTGTTTTAGCCTCATCCTTCAATAATACGGCCAACGGGAAGTATGGCATCATCGAATTGGAGGGGAAGAACTGACGATAGCCTGTAACGGATTGTGTCTTTTGGTGATCGCACGAAGAACGATCAGTTCCTACCAGGAGACGTGACTTTTCGTCGTCTATCATGTGAAATGTATGTGACCGACGACTTCGATGACCTTCTGAACGGTCCGGCTTGTATCAGTTTGGTATTGAGGAATTCCAAATCATGGGTCAACCAAAGGACCGTGGGATGATGGGAGAGGATTTCCTGAAAAACATGAACGTCTCTGCCATGCGGACACAACGTTTTCGATCTCCAGTACACTTGTGACGTCTGTTCTCTTTCTGAATAGCACTATAGACCACATTGACGTCACTAATCATCGCTCCTAGTAAGCAAGCGGTCTTGAACCGTGTTGATCTGTGTTGATGATGTGGTTCGAAAAGTTTCCCTCTTATTCTATGTCGTCAGAAAATCATTTCTGTTCGGATGAATCACCTTGATTTATGCTACATCTTTTTTTATCGCTTTTTCCGAGTATCATTTGATCAACCGGACCATGGTTGATCTGGTTAGTCTTAGAAATAAAAACTTCGTAGGCTAGCAGATTGTGGACTGTATAATCAGTTGGGGTTTCTGGCAGTGAAATTACCTTCAAATAAAATGGCGTGTGAATGTTGTTAACCACACTTCCAGGAACATTTGCACTAATCACTTCGACATTCCGGATGCTGATGAGTTGATGTGCCAAAGCTGTCTGCAATTCAATCCACCTAGTTCAAACACTTCCGTTTCTTGAACTTTTGTTATACTTTGTCCTTTTGATAATAAACCGTTGTGTTTCTGTTCATAACTATCTGTTACGATCGACTCTGTTTTTTTCGTGCAAGTCAAATCTCTTTTGCCGTCTCATATCATATGAGATTTCTGACAGTCTTCTTCGTTTCAACGAAATTGAGTGGACCGACTGGCGGTTCAGTTTCGTTTTTCTCACAAAGAATGACCTCGACATGCTAGAATCGGGTAACCAGAAACATTAACCAACCCCATTCTCCTTGTCAAAAATGATCAATTTGGTAGTCGGGAAGTGACGGTGTATGGAAGCAATGAGCACAAGGAGCCTGTTGACGTCACTCATTGATGCGGACAGTCCAAAGACGAGGTCATCTGGCCTGAAAGTTTTGTTTTGATAAATTGATCTGTTATTGTATTATCTTTGGGAAGAAATCGTGACTGACTATTCGGCACTCGGACAAATTCTAAAGATCACTAAACACTGAGATGATCATTGTCTTATGCCAGTACGTGTTTGCCTGAGAATTCAACTGGGACGTGTGAGATCTTCTCCGTTCAACTTATCCGTTTAAGGTTCACAGTTGGAAGTTGTACCGCGTGCGGCCTACACCTACGCGATACGAAAACTCTCCGAAAATAATTTATGTCATGTGACCGGAAAGAAGAGATGATAGATCAAAAGTTTACGGTTTGCAAATGAACCTTTCGGTACAATTAATGAGAAGATGAAAAGAACCGAAACGGGAAATGTGCGGGATGTGGGGATACGCGGCAGGCTTCTATAGCTAACGACGAAAAGATGAATTATGACTTAAAATCTGTCTTGGTTCCTAATTCTCATTCAATCCCATAATTGCAGAATTCTTCATACATAAGCCGCAGATTCTTGTGGTTCTAGTATTTTGGTTTAAGGTCAGTTGTCGGCCAGTTACAAACAGACAAAGCAGGTGTCCATCCGTCCTCTGGTCTTTCTCGACAGCAACTCAACTCTCCATCCCATCAATTTTTCAACACGGAATTTTTGAAAGAGGAGAAAAGAAATGGCTACTCTTGTCGGACCAATGGTTCCACTTTCCCTCATTCTTATATCTTTTTTTATTTTTATAACAAAATCTCACTTTTTCTGTGACTCATCATGTTCTTTGTCTTCTTTCTGAATCCCAGTGGTGAGCTGCGGGCAAGTTGCGAAACATTTTCCACAAAACTCTGACTCATGCGGGTGCGGATAACAATTCCTTGTTCTGCCACCATCACAGCTGCATTTGGCTTGTTGCGAAATGTTCAGCCAGTAGGGACTGCCATACGCCTTCAGTTGCACAAACTCGAAGACCTCCTCGTAGAATATCTGAATGTTTTCAATTGACACTTTTCCGTTTTCCCTCTTTTCCCTCGCTAAAAATATGATAAATTCAGTACTAGAATTCCTAAAGAACCCTCAACTATTGAAAACTCACCGTTACACACGTGATGAAAAACCCAATGCAGATTATTTTGAAGAATAGTGTCTCCATTTTAACCAACAAGAGACAACAAGTTCTCTGTTAGCTGGGAGGTCTGAAGAAAGCGAGAATGACCACAAGGGTCCCCGTTCTTGCAAAAATCAATGTGCACGACGAAGGAGGACAGCAGGGACGATGAGCTCATTCTTCCGAGAAAGAGAAAGCCCGAGAGACGCAGACAGTGTGCTTCCTGGGCCATTCAAACGTGAGAAAAGATCCGTCCCGGCGGTCAGCAGTTATCTCGCCGTTTTGAAGGGCCCAGCAACCAGCCGGTCATTTATTCTACCAGTTGATTCATTCGCTCATTCATCATGCTGAGGTACGTACATCAGTGCGTCCTTCTGGTGACATTGAAAGGTCTTTTTACTAAGCACCAGAGATGCACACATTCATTTCCTTTTCCTATCCAACATTTCTTCACTTGCCACTTTCAGCGACAAGTTTATCATCCCTTGAAAAGTTTTCTACTGGGTGAGCTATCTTTTCTCTGAGAACCCCGCAATATTTCTTCCATTTCTGTTCTCGTTCCCAAAATTTTCCCACCAATGCAACACACGACGAAACTTTTCCGTTTCCATTCTCATTGCCATTTTTTCCGCTTTTGTTTCTCCGACTTGCGCTTTATTTTTGTTCCATTTCTGGGAAAAGAAATATGGCAATATTATTATATTTGATATGTGCCGTTGCCAATTCCTTCTGAATCATGGAACAACATTAGAAATGGGAAAAGAAACATGTCACGATTTTTTCTTTTTTCGGCTAAAATTTCCGTTTGTTTCTTCAATGATTCATTCCGGGAAAAAGATCGAAGACCAGCCCGGGAAAAACGAGTTTGAATAGATCTGACTTTTCTTGTAAAATTCGGATGGATTTACAGTAGAAGTCTGAAAATCGAGACTTGTGGGACTCGTAGGCAGTAAACATTGTCAACTCATTTTAGTCACCCCTTATCGGTCTCTATATTCCGCATCAAATTGTACGTCCAGTGCGCGATCGGTTGGCCGGTCACCGTTGCGCGTTGCTGCACACACCTATTTGAACAAGCACACACACATACACAAAACCTCCCTCAGACCCCGAGCACAGCAATTTCTCTGCGCACTATTCGGGCCTCGTTCTGTTTTTGCGGTCACATCGGATCGTCCACAAACGGCTGGCCCTCCCAAGCAGCCTCATTCTCTCTATGCCTCTCCAGCTGCGTCTCCGGTTGATCCGATGTCTCTCGGCCTCCCACAGCCAAACAAGGAAACCCTCTAGTTCCCGGGCGGCCCACCATCAGGTTGGCTCGCCCTTTTTGGCCGCACAGTCGATTATTTCCATGTTTACCCATATTTTAACTGTCCCCACAGTTCTTTCGTTTTTCGGTTCGTGTAATCGAGACATTTTTCACACCATTGTCCCGTTTTTCTACAACACTTTACACTTTTGTGATGGATCTATCGGATTAGCAAACATGTGCACAGTTTCATTGATGGTGCTGAGTGCTGTTCAAACCGTTGTTTGTGATGTTCATGTTCAAAACCGGTTGGAAAAAAACAGATAGGACTTACAGAGTTAAACCGAAAAATCGCATTATGATAATACGAATGACTCTGATTTTGTACTGTTTTGAATTCAAATTCAATTTTGGTCAAAACTAAACCTTGAATCAATACCAAACTTTCCACCAAAATAATGGGATGATCATCCAACACCGTGTCTTTTCAAGATTTTTCATAAGAACAGCTTCTGAGAGCCGTGAGTTTCATTTCTCGTCAGACAAAGAGAACACTTTTCATTTGTGGTCAGTCAGATTTCGAAAAACAGCTGCGTTTGGTGTAAGAGCGACGTATTGCTAGTTTTTAGTGAAGGTCAGCATAGGAAACATCTCGAGGACCCTTTTTTTCATTTTCCGTGCGTTAAACTGACCCGATTCCGCACAGACCGGAATGTGAATCATTTAATCTGAAAATGCATATCTTCTCGCCTGCCCTTCTCACCCCTCGGTTTGCCTCAGTACTCTGTTGTTCGAAGAGATGTAGATCGTATCATTCCGGGTCTCCGATGTTGTTCTCGCGGCCCGTGGTATCTGTGTAAATCTGTCTTGCATACCAGAACCGCCTATTCCCCTTTTATCAACACCTTTCCTCCTGTTGTCCACTTTTCACTTGTGACGTGTCCGATCAATTCAAACAAATCTTGAGGTAAGTAAACTAAAACTAACAAAAATAATGAAGAAAAGGCCACAAACGGTTCACTTGTTATCAGTTTTTGTCTATATGTCAACATACAGCAACCATGAGAACGGGCGATGGTCAAGGAGTTGCTCTTTTGCTGCTGCTCTTCAAATTTATTGTTTTAGTGTTATTTTCTGTCTGTTTGCCTTGTCTTTTCTGCAAGAACATAAAAACTGTAGTGTAGAAATAGAAACAACCCCTGAGAACAGATACATCCTTCATCCGCTGGCAAATCCGTCGCCGCCCGTTCGTTTTATTTCATCAAGAGACGTCTTAACTAATGCTTCATGATGTGGTGCGGTGGGTGTGGAATGGAATAGAATCGGAACAGAATTATGGGAGAGAGAATGAGAGAAAGAATCAAGTTTTGTCTTCGTTTTATTTATAAATGAGTGAGTGACACGTCTCTCGGAGAGTATGAATGTATGAATCACACCCTCACTTTCATACACACCAAGTTCACTGTTCCTCGTTCCCTGCGTGCCCGCCGTCTCATTAATTCTTCCAGTCGTGTCCCTCGGCCTAATGCGAGGTCACTTCCCGGATGTGATGTGCCACTTCTTTTCTCAAGTCACCCGAACAACAGAACCTAGGACATTGCGCATGGCAATCACTCCGCCGTTTCCGTCCTACCAAACTCTCTTTCCTTACATTTACTTTTCGGCTGGCTGCTTTTGCTCTATTCATCGACTCCATCGCCCTGTTTTATTCCTTGTGTGTTCCCGTTGCTTCTTCTCGTCCCCATCTCATCTATCCACTTTTCCCAGTTTTCCCTCAGTTTTTCACTGTCTGGTCGAGTTGAATTGAATCGTTTTCGGTTTCCTTTCCCCTCTCTCTCCCTCTTCTGTCACCTGTTTGTTTTCGATGACCAAAACATTCCATTCAACAATCCGTGTGTCGTTCTTTCGTTCGTCCATCCATCCACAAACCTCACACCAGTCGAGTTGAAAACATTTCAAAAATCTCGCACCTCTCGGCAGTAAAAATGTTAGAGATGCGCATATAAATGTGTGGAAATGAGACAAACTTGCATGCCCCGTCCGACCTGAGCCGCTTCACGTGTGTGCTGGTCGTCAGCACCGAGACGAGTCGCGTAATGTTCAGTGTCGGTGATCATCCTGTTCAGACATGATTGTTCGACAATGCTTATGGAAGACCTCCTCTTCGGACGGTAGGCTGGCTTCAAAGGAGAATTATGACATAAATCGTTAGGGTAAACACCATCATGGAGAGAAGAAGCCGCTCCGCTCTGTCTTTTCGGTTATCGTCGTTCAATTGATCGGTTTTTTCCTGTTTTCGCAGGAAAAAGTGCAGGGGCGTCAGTTGCCAACTTCCTCTGACTCATAAAATATGCCATCTCACCCGATAAGCAGGGCGGGCGGAGTTTACGTCCTTCCATCGATTACCCGTTGCTTACTGATAGTGTAATGACAACACTTTTTTGATACGAACGAACAGTGATTCATCATAGTTTACATTCCGTTTTTTACCGGATGGCAGTCCTCACCGCTCCTTCTCTTCCATCTGATTCCGCACTGGATCACACTTCGAACCCCCAGGTTATGTCAGGTTATGTCAAAACTGTCACCAAGATCGTTTCACCCTTAGGCGGCGATCATAATCTCCGCGCGTTCTGTTCTGCATATCCATATCCAAGAAGTACACGCATCATACGGGTCATCTCTCCAAGTACGCAACAGAGGGATAGGTGACAAATAGTTTCGTGTGTGTGTGGGGAAGGTGACCGGGAAGAGTCAGATGTACATAGAGAGAGAACGAGAGGAAAAAGAGGTTGGCGCGCGAATCAAGGACATCAATTCTTCATACAATCCTCACACACTCGGTCCGAATCCACCACTGCCTCCGTCTCCTTCGGCTGGCCGGTCGCCAACCTCTACCGCTCACTGATTCTGACTACCTGACTGCGACGCTTCGGGCCGCGTTGTTCCCCTTGTTCGCTGTTCACTTTCACCGACCGCACACGGACTGCTGGGCGTTTGCGCGATTTAACTCGACACCCTCTCTCTTTCCGTCCGTCTCCCCGTTTGCGTCCTCGATACGTCTAGTACCACATAACAGCCGCTTAGGAGCGATTCTTGTTGAGAACAACTGGACACCTTGTCCGTACTTTCCCAAAAGTCACCCCTTCACCAAATGATCGGCCGCCCAACCACTCCTTCCTTTCTTCCCTTTGTTCCGAAACCAAACACTTTTATAATCCAGTAATTTGCCTCACCAAATCCGTTACATTCCTTGACCTCGATTCCGTCTCTCTTCTCTTTATCCCTATGTTCCTTCTTGTTCTGGCCTTTTAATTCGATAGTACCTACCAAAACTGTGAAAATATAACATTTTGAGACATTTGCCTTCTCTCATGTAGGGCCAAAATATGATTTCGCAAACTTTGCGAGCGTTGACATATGTAAACAAAGTCTAGATTTTCTTGTTTGCGAGCATCACCCAGTATGGTAAATCTTCGTTTGAGCCGGATCAAAACCAAACGAAGCGCCATGGATTTGTCTGTTGGAGTTTGGTAAAGTGCAAACTTTTGACTGCTTGACCATCATAGTTTACGAAAGATTTTCCCTAAAACTCTAACTAAAACGACTATTTTTGAGCTGTCTTTTCTAAGTCTCCCGGTTTGGTTCGGTCGAATCAAAGGAATTGTACATTTTTGGGCAAAAAGAATAGGGAAATGTTTATTAAATTTGAATCGTTCTGATCGTACATATGAGTCACGTATTGTTTTATTCCCTTTTCCAACGCCCCCAACGCCACTTTGTTTTTGTTGCTCTTCCCGCCCAGTTTCCCCAAGAACCTCGTGTATCATTCGTTTTCATTCGTGTCAGCCGAGACGCACCGTTCCTTTTTTTCTTCTTGATATCCGCTTCCGGTTTTCACAATTTCAAGAATTTCAGATAGTCGGAGAGTTTTTCGATGGGTGACCTGCAGTGCCTTCAGGTACCAAGGGCCGCCGTGGCGGATCCTGCCACACTTGCAGCATGGTCGCAAAGAAAACTGTGCTGGGTGCCGGATCAGAACGAAGGATTCTTGTACGGATCTATCAAGTGAGTTTCTACCCAAACAAGTTTCGAAGCAAAAGTGGTTGTTTTTCCAGACGCGAAACAAACGATGAGGTTTTGGTAGAATTGTGCGACACCGGGCGCCAAGTCACAATGAGCAGAGATGACGTGCAGAAAGCCAATCCTCCAAAGTTCGACAAAATTGAAGACATGTCAGAGCTGACATACTTGAACGAAGCCTCAGTGTTGAATAACCTCAAAGACAGATACTACAGCAGTCTCATCTATGTAAGGATTCTAACCTGAAAACTGTTCTTACTCATTGCTATTCAGACATACTCTGGACTGTTCTGCGTCGTTATCAATCCCTACAAGAAGCTGCCAATTTACTCAGAGGATCTTATTGAAGAGTTCAAAGGAAAGAAACGGCACGAAGTCCCACCACACATCTTTGCAATCGCAGATACAGCCTACAGGCACATGTTGCAAGGTAAATCGCACCGGATATAGTTCAGAGTCATCCAAATCTATCTTCAGAACGTGAAGACCAATCCATTCTGTGTACCGGAGAATCCGGCGCAGGAAAGACAGAGAACACAAAGAAAGTGATTCAGTACCTGGCACATGTTGCGGGAGCCGCAAGGAACAAGTCTGTCAACATTCAACAAAATGTCGTTCAAAAGGTTAGTCATTATTGAATAGGGCCATTGTCATTCAAAACAATATCAAATTTGCCTTTGATGTCTATCATCAACTTTGATGGTAGCATTTGATAAAAGGACATTATATAACAAAAATGTTTTAGCAGGATTACCGAAACCCGATCGTAAGTTGAGAAATGTGCATAATTCTTGTTGTGACCTGTTGTCGTGACATTTGTTGTGACTTCTTGTAACGAGTTTGTCTCATTATTGTTCATTCGTTCATTCATTATGTTAAAAGTTCACAACAGTTTCAAAACAACAATTGTAACTCAATTTGTCATTAAAATGCTGTAAAAGTCCCATCTCTATTAACTAATCATGCCAACTGTGACATTTCAAACTCATTAAAACGAGAAAATCAGCCTACAGTCCCTTCCAAAATGCAAACTTTTGCTTAAAATGAGCTTTGAAACAAAATCTCCTTTGCTACAAACGTTACCTAATCGTTCAAAAACGGTTATTACAAACCCAAATGCTGTCTTCCCTAATCTAAACTGTTGTTGTCTTCACAATCAGATAGCTTTCCACAGAAGTGATCTGCTGTGTGATTCACTGCCCAACACAATACCGAACACATCTCATCTACTATTTTCAGGGAGAGCTCGAAAACCAGCTGCTTCAAGCAAATCCAGTGCTCGAAGCTTTCGGTAACTCGAAGACTGTGAAAAATGACAACTCTTCCCGTTTTGTGAGTTATTTCTTGTTGTATACTGTGTTTCTAGTCAATCGGTTTAGGGAAAATTCATCCGCATCAATTTCGACATGAGTGGATACATCAGTGGAGCGAACATCGAGTTCTACCTTCTCGAGAAGTCTCGTGTTCTCCGTCAGGCGCAAGAAGAACGCAGTTTCCATATCTTCTACCAGATTCTCAGAGGATGCAGCGCCAAAGAAAAAAGTAGGTTGAGTCATAAAATTGGGCATAAACTCGTCTAGGCATGTTTTTGTGTCACGGTTCTCTTGTTTCGGAACGACAATGTCAAACAGATTCTTTTCTGAGTCATTGCAATAATGTTTTCATTCAAAAAACAAATAAAACAAAAGAGAAACCGTAATAAATTTCAGGCGAGTACCTTCTTGAGAATGTGGACAACTACCGTTTCCTGGTCAACCACGGAATCACTCTTCCAAATGTAGATGATGTGCAGGAGTTCCATGGAACAATTAACTCTATGAAAATCATGGGTTTCACAGAGGTCGAGATTTCTTGTAAGCTCTACATCAGATTTGCAATTGAGAAAACCATTCGAATTTCAGCCATCCTCAAAGTCGTATCGGCAGTTCTGCTCCTTGGAAACCTCGAATTCACACAGGAGAAGAAGAGTGATCAAGCAATTCTGCACGACGATCGAGTCATCCAGAAGATTTGTCATCTCCTCGGTCTTCCAGTCATCGAACTTCAGAAAGCATTCCTCCGCCCACGCATCAAGGTTGGAAGAGAATTCGTCAACAAGGCTCAGAACCAGGAGCAAGCAGAGTTTGCTGTTGAAGCTATCGCAAAAGCGTGCTATGAGAGACTCTTCAAGTGGCTCGTAGTCCGGATCAACAAGTCTCTCGATCGTACTCACCGCCAAGGAGCTTCTTTCATTGGAATCCTCGATATTGCTGGATTCGAAATCTTTGAGATGAACTCTTTCGAGCAGATCTGTATCAACTACACCAACGAAAAACTGCAGCAGCTGTTCAATAACACCATGTTCATCATGGAACAGGAGGAATACCAGAGAGAAGGTTATTTTTGGTTTTGGTTTGGTTCAAAGACCGTAATGTTCAATTTTCAGGAATCGAGTGGGACTTCATTGAGTTCGGACTCAATCTCCAGCCAACTATCGACCTCATCGAGAAGCCAATGGGAGTTCTTGCTCTGTTGGACGAAGAATGCTTGTTCCCGAAAGCTAACGACAAAACCTTCGTTGAGAAACTGCAGAAGACTCACAGTGGACACGAGAAATTCATTATCCCGGATATGCGCTCTAAGAGTCACTTTGCTGTTGTGCACTACGCTGGTCGTGTCGATTACTCGGCTGATCAGTGGCTCATGAAGAACATGGACCCACTCAATGAAAACGTGGTCAGTGTCATGCAGAACTCGACTGATGCATTTGTTGCTGGAATATGGAAGGATGCTGAGTTTGCTGGAATCTGTGCTGCGGAGATGAACGAAACTGCCTTCGGAATGAGATCTCGCAAGGGAATGTTCCGAACTGTCTCTCAATTGCACAAGGAACAGCTCACAAAGCTCATGATGACCCTCCGCAACACTTCCCCTCACTTCGTCCGTTGCATCATCCCGAATCACGAGAAAAAAGCTGGAAAGATCAACTCCAACCTCGTTCTGGAACAACTGCGATGCAACGGTGTACTCGAAGGAATCAGAATCTGCCGCCAAGGATTCCCGAATCGTGTGCCTTTCCAAGAATTCCGGCACCGTTACGAGATTCTCACCCCAGACGTCATTCCGAAGCACTTCATCGATGGAAAGGAATCTGTGAAGAAAATGATTCATGCTCTTGACATCGACGCCAATCTGTACAGAATCGGACAGTCCAAAGTGTTCTTCAGAACTGGAGTTCTTGCTCATCTTGAAGAAGAACGAGACCTCAAGCTGACTGCTCTGATTATGAACTTCCAAGCTCAATGCAGAGGATTCTTGTCGAGACGTCTGTATACCAGAAGACAGCAGCAGTCGAGTGCAATCCGTATCATCCAACGCAACGGATTGGCTTACTTGAAGCTTCGTAATTGGCAGTGGTGGAGACTGTTCACGAAAGTCAAGCCTCTCCTTCAAGTAACCCGTACTGATGACGAGATTCGTGCCAAGGATGATGAACTGCGATCAACGAAAGAACGATTGCTCAAGATGGAACACGAGTTCCGTGACGCTCAGAAAAAAGTGGATCAGGTGAGAGGAATAGTTGTTCGGTAGCAATTTTCTCACGGTTCCTGTTCAGGTGTTGGTCGAGAGAGCCGTCATTCAAGAGCAGCTCCAGCAGGAGTCTGATAATAGTGCCGAGCTTGAGGACATCAGAGGTCGCTTGCAAACTCGCAATCACGAACTCGAGAACATCATCACCGAGATGCGTGAGCGGCTTGCTGATGAGGAGCAGCAAAATGAAAAGAGCAACGACGAGCGCAGAAAGCAACAGGTATCAAAACCACATCAAAAATTTAAAAAAAATTGGTTTACAGGAAACTGTCCGCGATTTGGAAGAGCAGCTGGAGCAAGAGGAGCAGGCAAGACAGAAACTGTTGCTCGACAAAACCAATGTCGATCAAAGGCTTCGAAATCTGGAAGAACGACTTGTTGAGCTCCAAGATGCTTATGACAAACTTCTGAAGGAGAAGAAACTGCTCGAGGAGAAGGTTGAAGCACTCACTACACAACTTCTCGATCACGAGGAAAGAGCCAAGCATGGAATCAAAGCAAAGGGACGTCTCGAGAACCAACTTCACGAGATGGAGCAAGATCTCAATCGCGAACGCCAGTTCAGAACAGAACTTGATCAGCAGAAGAGGAAGCTTCTGGCTGAGCTGGAAGACAGCAAGGACCATCTTGTTGAGAAAATGAGCAAGGTTGAGGAGCTTAACAACCAACTCATCAAGCGCGACGAAGATCTGCAACATCAGTTGACCCGATACGATGAAGAGTCCGCCAACGTTGCCCTGATGCAGAAGCAGATGAGAGACATGCAGACGACCATCGACGAACTCCGCGAAGACATTGAGACCGAAAGGAACGCCCGCAACAAAGCCGAGATGACAAGAAGGTGAGTTCGGTGCAACTATTTGCATATTATTAGGCTCGAAAGCAATGGATGTTTGCTCCACTGACAGCTAGCTTCTGGCGGTCAATAGTTCATTATCGTTCCAATGCCAGCTTACTTGATTATTCCGAAGTTTCTGTTCAGAGAAGTTGTCGCTCAGTTGGAAAAGGTGAAGGGAGATGTCCTCGACAAGGTTGACGAAGCAACTATGCTTCAAGACTTGATGGCACGCAAGGATGAGGAAGTCAATGCTACCAAGGTACGGATAGTTCATATTCTTTTTGTGAAACAAATTGAGCAACTCAGAGAGCAATTGAACAAATCCAACATGCCATGGAAGGTAAGATGGAGGAGCAGAAAGCCAAGTTCAGCAGACAAGTGGAGGATCTCCACGACCAGATTGAGCAGCACAAGAAGCAACGCAGTCAGTTGGAGAAACAACAAAACCAAGCAGATCAAGAACGTGCTGACATGGCTCAAGAGATTGCCCTTCTTCAAGCTAGCCGTGCCGATATTGACAAGAAGAGAAAGATCCACGAAGCTCACCTCATGGAGATTCAATCCAATTTGGCAGAAAGTGATGAGCACAAGAGGACTTTGATCGACCAGCTTGAGAGAGTTAGTTACAATTTGTGGTCGATCTTTCATCACATGTCATTTTCCAGAGTCGTGATGAACTTGATCATCTCAATCGTGTCCGTGAAGAAGAGGAACAGGCTTTCGCCAACATGCAACGTCGCTTGGCTTCCGCAGAGGCTCAGATCCAAGAGATGAACGAGCAAATCCAAGAAGAGACTCGGCTGAAGATCGCTCACATCAACAGAGCTCGTCAACTTGAAGATGAGAAAAACGCTCTTTTGGACGAGAAGGAGGAGGCAGAAGGACTTCGTGCTCATCTCGAAAAGGAGATTCAATTGGCGAGACAAGCTACTGGTGATGCTCGGAAGAAGGCCGATGAAGCAGTCAATCAACAGATTGGAGAACTCCGAAAGAAACATCAAAGAGATATCGAAGAACTGCAGAAGAAGCTTGGAGAAAGCGAGAATGCCAAGGAGCGTGCACTGCAGAGCAAGAAGAAGTTCCAGCAAGACTTCGAAGACATCTCCATCGAGTTGGACAATGTCAGAACTTCCCACAAAGATGCTGAGAAGAAACAGAAGAAATTCGAAACTCAGATGGCTGAAGAAAGAGCTGCTGTGCAGAAGGCACTCATTGACCGAGACACCATGAGCCAGGAACTGCGAGACAGAGAAACTCGAGTATTGTCACTGATGAATGAGGTCGATGTGATGAAGGAGCAACTGGAAGAGTCCGACAGAATCAGAAGATCACTCCAGCAGGAACTTCAGGACTCTGTGAGTTTTCGAAACCCACTGGTTCAGCAATTCAGTTCTTTTTCAGATCTCCAACAAAGACGACTTTGGAAAGAACGTTCACGAACTTGAAAAGGCTAAGCGCTCTCTTGAAGCTGAGTTGGCTGACATGAGAGTGCAGATGGAAGAGCTCGAAGACAATCTTCAAATCTCTGAGGACGCCCGTCTCCGACTTGAAGTTACCAGCCAAGCCATCAGAGCCGAGAACGAGAGAGCCCTCAGCAACAAGGACGTTGAAGCTGAAGAGAAGCGTCGTGGTCTTCTCAAGCAGCTGAGAGACTTGGAAAGTGAACTCGAGAATGAGAAGAGAGGCAGATCTGGAGCTGTCAGCAATCGCAAGAAGTTCGAGAACCAAGTTGGAGAGCTTGAGCAGCAACTGGAAGTGTCGAACAGACTCAAGGAAGAGTACAGCAAGCAGTTAAAGAAGAACCAGCAAATGATCAAGGACTACCAGATTGAGTGCGAGGAGACCCGACAAGCCAAGGAAGACATTGCTGCTCAGCTGAGAGAAACCGAGAGAAAGTTCCGCGCCGTCGAAGCTGAACGAGAACAACTCAGAGAAGCTAATGAAGGACTTATCCAGTCTCGCAGAGCTCTTGAGTTGGAGAATGATGAGCTTGAAGAGTTGAGATCGAAGGGAGGAGGTATCAGCACAGAAGAGAAGAGACGTCTTGAAGCCAAGATTGCTCAACTCGAAGAAGAACTGGAGGAAGAGCAGAGCAACTGCGAGATTGCCATTGAAAAACAACGCAAGGCTCAAGGACAGCTTGAACAGATTACCACTGAACTTTCCATGGAACGTACTCTCAACCAAAAGACAGACGCTGAGAAGCAAAGTCTGGAAAGAATGTGCAGAGATTTCAAGGCCAAGATCACCGAGTTGGAATCCGGAGCACAATCGAGATCTCGCGCTCAAATGGCTGCTCTTGAGGCTAAGATCCAGTACCTCGAGGATCAGCTGACCAACGAAGGACAGGACAAGACATCTGCCAACAGAGCTGCCCGACGATTGGAGAAGAGACTCAACGACATCACTCAACAGCTCGAAGATGAGAAGAGAGCCAGCGAGCAGTCGAAAGAAATGGTATTTATTTTTCAGAAAAGTTAAGGGTTATACAGTTGTCTTTCAGCTCGAGAAGTCCAACCTCAAGAACAAAACCCTGCGCCGTCAGTTGGATGAGCTTGAAGAGGAGAATTCACGAGAGCGAACAAAGTCTCGCACTATTCAGCGTGAAATCGACGATCTTCAAGATGCCAACGAACAGCTCAATCGCGAAGTGTTGAACCTAAGGTGAGAATTGAACTACATCTTCTCAATTCAACAATTAATGTTTTTCAGAGGAAACGCAAACAGACGTCGTGCGGAGAACTTCCGTCTGCGAAGAGGCTTCGATGTCCCCGGATCCAATGATAACCTCACAAACCGCGAAGATGAAAATGAATCCAATGGTATGTTACATTCTACTCTTTCTATTTATCTACAATATATAAATTTTCAGTGTCCGGATCTGAACACGGAATGTCGGTGAACTAAAACTGCTCATGTCATTTGATAATCAAAATGTCACAATAATTTTGAAACCTTTCCCAAGTGAAACCCATCCTCCATAAAACGCCTCCTGTATTTTATTTCTTTCCATCTTTTCTGCTCCGTTTAAATTGTTCGCATATCCAATGCTTGCTTTTACGAGAAAGACTTACATAATTTATTTCTTTTCCAACCAAGTGCTAATTATTTATCCCCCACAAAACAGCCTTACATAATGTGTATCTTTATGTGTAAGTTGAGCCTATCACTTTTTATGAGAAGGATTCAAATCTATGTTTCATGTTTTGCACCTTTCCATTTTTCAATAAACATGCTTCAAATGCAATTTCGGTATTATCAATTGTTGTTAGTATGTATACGACCCTCTCGCATGACCAGAGCTAAATATTGATAGCCGGGAAAAGCACAGCCATGGTCAGGGAAGGCGGGATTCAGTAATTCCAATTTTACTAGGAAGGAAGTTCAGAAAACGCTGCTGAAAGCGTCTATACAGCCATTTTCAATGAAAATAAGCAACATGATAAGAATTTATTGACAAACACTGTTGAATTTGAATGAGAAAACATGTTTATTTACCACTCCATCTCATTTTTGATGTCTTCTTGCTCAATTGGTTCTAGCTTGATGGCGTTCACAATGTGTTTTGTATAGAAGTTGGTCACCTCTTCCAGGCTAGCTTCTGCCCATTTCGCAATCAACTGAAGGTGGGGTACATCAATTTGGTCTTCGATGATATGCAACGTCTTGTGAAGCTTCTTCTCCTTCTCCGGGGCATCTGGATGCTTGTCTATGAACTTCCTAGTACTCCCATAGGCTTCTCGCATTTGGAACCATCTGCTCTCCGTCTTCAGGGGATTGACACCTTTCCCAAAGAACTCCCAAATGAACAGCTTCTCCAAGTCCAAATGCCCATCATTTGCTAGTGTCAAACGCTTCGGATACTCCGTAATAAGCATATCAATGTTTTCCAAGATATCTCTCAATGGTAGCGATACACCGAGGTACTCAATCATAGGCATCCTCTCCTTGAACTTGTTGATTACTGTAGTGGCCTCGGCGATAGAAACTTCGGCCCACGTAGCTATTGCTTTGATGATAAGGTTCCGGTTGATACCGAAGAGCTGGTTTCCGAAGTATAGCCAGGCTTTGAGAAGATTCTGATGGCTTTGCAACTCGTAACTGGCTCGAGCATCCTCTTCGAAGTCGTAGGCACGTCGGTTTTGGAACCATTCTCTGATCTGAAAAATTGAAACTTTTAGAAAATTCGTGAACACTTCAGAAAGAAAGTACCAATGTCAACTAAAAAACTGTATCTCCAATCTCTATTCAATAAACACAATTCACAATTTTCAAAAATAATGCTTACCTCATCTTCACTCAATTTCGTACTGGCTTGGATGGATGACATGAGCATTGGTTGGACGGTCTTGCACAAAGAGAACGATAATTCCAGGGCTTCTTGTTTCTTGTTGTCACTAAGAGTTAGGTGGCTTGGAAGACGTCGTCGGATCTTTAAAATATCAGACCAACGCCAGGATAGGGTACCTTCAGAGTATACATCACGGTCTTCTTCTTCCTTGTCTTTGGGGCGGAATGACTCTTCTCTTTGAACTGCAATTGGTTGTTCCAAAGAGGTGGTCGGCTCCAGACTGTTCTGATGATCCGTCTCATATCTTTCCACTAATCTTTCCTCTCCTCTCATATCATCCAAATCCCAGGCTGAAGGAGAACCAGAAGGATTCCGAACTTCCTGAACTTGATTGGCCGAACTTTTCTGCTTTTTCTCAGCTGAACGCAACCCATATAGATAGCTGGAAAGCTGCAAAAAATCATAGAAATTGATTGAAAATCCCAAATATACAACTCACCCATTGTCTATCTACCCCATGCTCGTTGCAAAACAGCTCACGGTCCTCCGCCGACCAGTCCTTTTTGTGTTTGTAAATCTTCTGCACGGCAGTCAGAACCTTTTTGGATTGTTGAGGCTTCCGTTTCAAACTGTCAAGTTCCGGTGCTCCTTTTCTCTTCCAGCAAAGATAAGCTTCGGCCTGCAGGGGATCAATGTCATGTTCCGATGCCAGATACTCAATATCCGCTTCACTCCAGTCTTCATTCGTCTGAAGAATCACTTGCCATGGGAGTCCCTTTTCTTGCAGCATCGACTGATAAGTGTCCGGGTCTTCCGTGTCAAACTTTTGCTGGTATTCTTCTTCATTTTGAACGATTCCGCTGGCCATCGTAGCTCTGATATCAGCTAGCCTAATTTTGTCAAGAATCGCATTGAGCGATTTTGCCGGAATATCGAAAACCAGGCAAAAGTCGCACTTTCGACAGGCATTCCAGTACTTTCGAGTCTTCCAAATTTCTTCAACCTTCTTTTCTACGATCAAATTCTTCTTTGCACGCTTCCGGGTCTTTGAGGATGGTTTCGAAGCTTTTTTCTGTGAGGCTGCATTTTTTTTCACCAAGAGTTCAGCGTCAGAATCATCGGAGAGGTTTTCAGAATCGAAATGAGCCATTTTCGCATGACTTTCAAATTGATCCGAAGGATTTTCGGGTTCCCAGTCCATGTCATCGTTGATTGGAAGCTTTCTTTTCACCATTCTCGCTTGGAATCTGAAAAAAACCGATAAAAAGGAGTCGAAGAGAGCGAAACGAAACAGCAAAGAGACGGAAAAGATCGATAGAGGTAGGTCGCCCTCACAAAGAGACGGCGGAGAGAGAGTGCAAGGTCAGTGGAGACACAGAGACCACTTTCCCCTCTCTCCTCTTTGTACCATTGGCAGGGACACAGCAAACCATTCTATTTGACGCGTCAAATGTGTCGTTGAGTATTAGGACGCTGCGTTGCGTAGCGTACTGGGTGTTGGCACAATGCCAAGTATTGATTGTCTAATAAATCGTTTCGAAAAGGTGTTGTATTTGCAGAGGACAACAAGAAATTGGCAAACAAAAGATTTTCAAAGATCAATGTATCCGAGAAACAGTGAAAAACAGGAATTCCGAACAGGACAAAAAGTCAGGAGGATTGGGAATGTTAGAAAAACTGTACTCAACGCGTTTATGCACACTTTTTCAATGGAAGAAAACAACTTTGTAAGAAATTACAGCGTAAGAGATAAGAGAAAAGTTTTCGGTACCACCGAAACATTGGGTTCTAATTGCTTTGTGACATCCCAAAGGTCCATTTATCAATTTTTGTAAGCATCTCCGAAAAATACGTTTCTGCCAAAGTTTTTACATAGTGTGAATGTTTTGTGTAAGTTCAGCCTATTACTTTTTATGAGAATTACTAAAAGCTATGTAGTCATGTTTTGCACTTTCCCTTTACCAATAAAAATGCTTCAAATGCGATTGTGTTTACTGTTTTCTTCTCGAGCTCTATTATTCGTATACGAAATCGCATCCTGATGAAAAAATTTTTTATCATGACAGATGCAAGTTGACAGCGGTAGCTAAGCAACCATCTCCCTTGAGGGCAGCATTGCGCCTAATTACTGGTGTCTCTCCCGCATGTCCAGAGCTATGAACTGAGTTTACGAAGGCATCCATTCTTCCATTTCGCAATACTTTCAACTCAATGTCTCTACCCGAGGGCCAACGTTTCAAACCAACTACTATTAATCAGTTCCTACAGGGACTTCCAAGAGTTGCCAGAGACAATCTTTTCACCTTTCTGAAATTCAACGATGTGTAAGTTGTTTTTCAAGAAGTTATATATTCATGTCTTCCGTTTTCAGGCACAACCTTTCCCTTTGTTGTTCACGCAAGAACCGTCGAGATATTTTCAACTCTTACATCCTTCGCGCGGAAATTTCGTGGCTGTTCAGTTCAGACTGGCTCGTTACCATCACAATCAAAACGAAGATGAATCCAGAAGGACTGAGAGTTACATTGCACACAATTCAACCGGCCCCTGGAGTAACCACAAAGAAGATGAACATCAACGGAGTTACTACCCTCATGGATGCAACCCACCCGGGTAGGATCAACGTGTACAGCAAATGTCTCGATCACTGGAAGCAGATAACGCGAGCGTATTCGCAACACCTCGTTGAGACATTCAACATGCGGAGCATCTCTATTCAAAGTAGCAATTACGACCCTGATGAGCTATTCTTCCACCTGAAGCTGTTTTCTCAACCATTGGAATACCTCGAGATTTCCTATCCACTTCAACCATTCGATCCTTCGTTTATACTCCCGGAACAAATGCTCAATTTACAAATGGAAGCAAATCAGACCAATAAAGCTCCTGTTGTCGACACGGTCCCTGTTGCGCTTCCACATAACCGAAGCAATTTTGGCTTGCTGTTCGAAAGTCTCCAGAGGCTCCGAAAAGCTTTCTGTGTTGCACCGGTACAACGTCGCAATACGAGTGCAAGAAACCAATTTTTGATGGAACGGCGCGCTCTGGAGGATTATGCAAGCAGGGTATTCAATAACACCGTTATCGAGAAGATGTTGGAGTATATCGAGCAAAACGTTCAGGCCGAGAAGGTGACACTAGATTTTACTTGCTTGGATTCAAAGCACTCTAAGGAGTTTTATAATTATCATTTTGTTGACGAAGAACCTGGCATGACACTCAAAGATTTTCTCAATGATTCTTCATACTTTGATAATAGAAGAACTTTCCGTTTCCCAAGACGTGCCAGTTACGGTTTTCCGTCGTTTTTCTACGAAGAAGAATGAGATTATTTTCAAAAATCCAAAAAACGTTTTTATCCTCCAATATTCCTTGCTGTTCTCTGGTAGAGAAACTTTTCTTTTCTTCTTTTGTTTTCTTTTCTTGGTTCACGTTATCTTTAACCCTTGTCCCGTTTCAATTTAACAATAATCCCGCATGACTTTCCATGAAACTGTTGCAATATAAATACTCTCTAATAAAAATATAAAGTAAGAGGCTGTTCTCTTGAGACCAATGCAAATAATTTGTTCAAAAATAACTTATTGTAGTTCCGAGGCTGTGCACTTACTGTGCGTGTGGGGCTGCGCTCTAGAGAATCCTTTTCTTAATTCTATTTTTGTTTTAGAGAAAACTAAACAAATAACCTTTCACTAGAAAGAAAACTTTATCAGTGCGGGTTTTCCATGAAAT
Organism: Caenorhabditis panamensis; assembly: GCA_900883565.2. Classification (NCBI taxonomy): domain Eukaryota; kingdom Metazoa; phylum Nematoda; class Chromadorea; order Rhabditida; family Rhabditidae; genus Caenorhabditis; species Caenorhabditis panamensis. Next base: position 565,597 of record LR537692.1, on the reverse strand, counting down.
CTTCATATTTTTTGTTTTTATAGCACCATACTTTATTTCGAAAAGTGAGTGTAGAAATGCATAATTGATGTTTGAAAAAACCCGTGAATAACAACCAAATGACATATAAAAACTAACAGGAACACGAAACAGGCAAGTGAAGACAATGACTAGCTAATTAGAAAAAAAGATGGAAACATCTACCAATCGAACCACTGATTGATCATTAGGTAAAACTTTTTGTTCTCCGGACCATAGAAGTTTTTGAGAGCTTCTAAGACAGAGGGGTTGACGTCTGGATGATGTCTGCCTTTTGTTTTGCCAAGACAGTGAAGTTTCCCATCAGTCGACTTCAAACAAGGAAACTTTTTGATTGGGTCCACTCCAAAGTTTTCCGGTTTCGCAACTGAAAGTTCAACGGTTAAATGAGAAATACAAAAAAAGGCACAAACCTGGTGCCAATCCCAAAAACTTCTCGGTTTCACTGATTTCCTCTGCCGGATTTGTAATCAGTTTCTCTCCATCTACAATATGAATGTTTTCAAAAGGGAAGTGTTCCAGCCATCGTTTCATGTGTTTGTGATACACTCCGATCCTGATGGCTCCCCAACCAGCATTCACTCCTCTCGTTTTCGTTGTGCAGTTTGCACGGAGCCAATTCGCACAGTCTCCAACTGCCATCGTTTCGAAACTTGGCATTAGTCCTGCTCGTTTCCGTTTGCTCGAGGACTGTGTATAATCTGGAATAAAACTGTTGAAATTGTTTCAATTGCATCCCATCTGTACCTGATATAGCTCTAGTAACAGGATCTCTTACAACAATAATGATCTTCGTATTCGGGTTCAGTGCTTTTATCCTTTCTGGAGCCAATTTGCTGTGAAAATACGCTGGGCTCTTTTCAATCGTAACTTCTCCAATTCGGGTTTCCGGCATTTGATCCCTATAAATCAAGTAATTAGTCATGCCGTGTCGTCGTCCAACTTTTTTATTTGCATCTAATCTAAACCGTCGGTCTGTTCGCCCTGACTTTCTTTTTTCTTTCTTCTTTTCCGCTATCTCGAATGCCAAGTTACGTAATTTTGCCCGTTCAGTCTATTGAGTGTCGGTTTCAAGGTACAGTGTGACCCAGGTGATTGCGCGGAACTGGGAGAGGCAAAGCGAGAATGAAAGACAAAAGAGTTCCGCTCGCATACCTATCATGACGTGTTTATGGCCCTCCAGGAGCCAATCGGTACTCTATGAGTTTACGACCTGCTCAACAACCAATAAAACTACTAGAGGGTCTCTTGTCAGCCCAATCTATCGGAAAGATCAAAACGAGGCCAATTGTAAACCCATTTCGAGTTAATATCTACCACCTGTTGGATGACGAGGTGTCAAGTTCCTTCCTTCCCCAATTACGGATCAAGATCATATCTCGGCCTCTAAGCGGGCCCGGTGGGTGGCCTATCCTAGATTTATAGGTGTGTTGCGCCAGTTCATTTATCTCCTTTTAATTGACTCTCAGTTCCCTCCCGAATGTGCGAAGATTGACGCACCCCAACGTTATCTCTTTATATTCTCGGATTGGTTCGGGTCATAATTATGAAAATGCAAAAAGAAAATGGATGCGTCAACAACAGCAGTGGTGATGGGATGAGAGGCGAATACGCTCGTCAAGAGCACAACAGAATGGAACCGAACGTTTCTATCTCATCACGTCTAATTATAATCCCTTTTCTGTCAGCTCCAATCTGCCACTGCCACGTGTTTGGGTCTGGTCTGCTACATAAGAATCAGATATCACATTTCTGTTCATCGTCCCTCTAATTATCGAGTAATTGGCGGTGGGAAGACAGGCAGACAGGCGGTGACGAGTCAGTCAGTTACCGACTTCCGACCTGTTACGCCATCGCTTCGAATTTACAACGATCGAGCCGCTCAAAAGAGATGCGCGCAGGTCCGCCACATCAAAAGAATAAATGTTCACCGATGTGTCACAAGGCGGCTCTGTTACTCCGATACTCCCGACAAACTCGATATTCGTCACAAAAACTTGAAGCGAAATGTTATGACGTGACAGCCATCTGCCAGTATTTAGACATTTCACTTCCCTTCACTTCACAAAACGACTCCTCTCTTGGCTTCCAAGTGAGTAGTGAGAAGCGTATCCATCATCCGCTCAGTCAGTCTATTTTCTATCAGTCAATGATTGGAGTGACACCCACATGCCACGGAAGATCTTCTTCGCGCACAGTCACTGTACAACGTTCCCCTCACCAGAAGGCCACCCGTCGTGCATTTACGCGTCTCCTCATCACACATTCATCACTCCGAACGTGAATACCTTTTGTCTAGAATTGACATACCAGCACACTGAATCCCCCATTTGAATAACCAGTGAAGAGAGGAAACGAGAAGGAAGACCGGAGCAAACCCAGTGATTTTCATAATATGTGCACACAACCGTGTACCTTCTTCCTTCCGTTGCGTAATTAGACCGTACAAGCTGTCTGTGCTCCATGGTCCTTACTGCCAAAAGAACATGCCGTCTCCTAATCCGGCAGCTGAAGAAGAGGAAGACGATGCGGACAATCTGGTCGGGTTTTTTGTACAATGTAGGGTTCATTAGGGAGGGAGGTACAAGGAAGGATGAAAGCTCTCGTTTTGTTCTTTCTAGAAATAATTAATTCGACAGACATAAGTGTCGGAAGATGTTTCAAGTGCATAATATTATTAGGACGGATCCTTTCTTCCCCGTATTCCTTCCTTCTTTTCGGAAACCTCATTATGCGCCACGCCAGTAATTCCATTTAGGGTCACTAGCTAGCTAACACAATTCCCTCCTTCCAAAAGCTAATCTTCTTCCAAACTTGGAATGACCAAGAAATAGATTCCGACAAACGTACATACCTACCAAGGCCAAGAGTGTATTTGTAATTGGTGGGAACAGGAAAGAACGGGAATGTTGAGTTAGATTTCCCCATTTCCTTGGAAATCAGATGGCGTTTCTTTTTCTATAAACAAATGAATGCGGAAATAGTTTGGCGGCAACTTTTGAACGTGGCGACACAATTTATTGGATTCTCCTTCCTTCCCATCCATCCACCCAAGTCGTTCATCGTCACTCGCACAAAACAACAGGCGCACCACGCAGAGCCAATTTGTCGTCGCTGGTATGCACAAGATAAATGAGAGGGAAGGTGAGCACGGATCCACAGCCGGCACCAACGCCCGCGGGATGAAGGCCGACCTCTTAGGATCGCTGATTAATTCATCCACTGGGACACATCTCCAGTTACCAGTCAGTTCCATTCTTCGCGTTCGACGACCCTAGTTTACATAAGAATATGTGTGTGCCATTAGAAATTGATGAACAACACCGCCGAGACATGTTTGATCAGCGACCCTCATCACCTGCCCGGCTTCCCGCTAAGAACATCTTCCTCAACGGAGCAGCACCTGTGACTTTGTTTGTCATGAGCTTGAGCCTGTACCCGATACGATGTTTATGAACTGCCATGATTTCATGATTGATGAATAATACTGTCAACAAAATACAGTATGATTCACACAAAAGGATGCGGAGTTTGAAGACTCATAGACTGAGAAGGATTCGAGGACGAACTGGGAACCAACAATCAACTAATTATGGTGCCCAATGGCTGACAGTTGTTCAGTTGTCATTCACACGACTATGGCGCCATAAGGTCTGTGTTTTCGTTTTCGTCCCTCAACGACTGTTTTTTGCATATGTGTCGCTTGCAGGTGGTCTACATCAAATTCGGTAGTTAAACTGAATTATCGCCTTGTTCGAAATACTCCGCCTGATGAATTTCTAATTGAAGCTTCCTAATTCTTCCAAATAGGCTCAGCAACTAGACTGGGAAACGAATGTGACAGAACAAAGCGGTAGCTAGCTGATCAAGACAGACACAAAGCGGATTTCTATGTTCTCTATTTCCTATTTTCTCGCACGGGAATAAGACCCTTAATTCAGTTTCGCGTTTTCTATGCTTTCCGTGTCCGTTTCCCAGTTTCTAAGCAAATCTACGACAGCTGCCCTCTCCGGAATCTTTGAGGATATATTTGTGGAGGCACATACGTTACCTAACACGGAAGGTAGCTCACGAGAATGGCGCAATCAGGGTAAGAGGGTATGAAGGATACACACTTGAAAGGTGTATGCGTAATTAATCCCAATCAAAACAGTCAAATGGATTAGAAGACTCAACTGACCTGTACCATTCGAATCCCTTGTTGAAATTCTTGTCGAAGAAGTGCACTTCGGGACCAGGAGCTTTGATCAATGGGTTGATCCGCAGAAACTCCAACAGTGCGCGGGTGCCTGACTTCTTGACTCCGACAATGATGGCGTCCGGAAATCGTTTTCTTGTTGGTATCACGCCAGCATAGTAACAATGTATCATGTGTAGAATGAGGAGGATTTGATAGTTCAAGTTCATCCTGCAAGTTGAAACTTTATAGCGTGTCGGATGAGGAGTGGAGATAAAAATGAAACGAGCAAACAGACATGTGAGAATGTGGGAATGTTGGGATAAAGACAATGGTGGGAACAAAAAACAAGATAGGAGAATTGAGAATCGAGAATCGAGAATGAAATGACATGCAAGATTTCCGCTTGAGCAGCAAGAAAAAACTGGCGACTACAACCAGAAGGCTGTTGCATTGGGAATTTCAATATGTTGTGTTACAACACCTCGTAGGCAAATATCCATCCGATATTAATTCATCTTCTCAAGAGGAAAAAATAAGGGAATGAGAAAATGAAAGAGGAAAAAGAGTTGGTTGGACGGGTCGATCCGACTCAATAGGCAAACAAAAGTTGCACCGGAAGATTTAAAATTGATGGGAATATGTGATGAGTTCGGAAAAAAACAGATAAGTGCGCGAGTTAGTTAGCTATCATTGTTTTACGGACTGCCGGGTCACTTCACAGTGACTCGCTAACCTGTGCCGACGGCCGGCGGAGGAAGGGGCGGGGCATAGGCCGGGTGGTCAGGAGGCGTCGTGTTCACTCCCGCCATCCGCCCATGGGACATCAAATGGTGTTGAAACATTTTGAGAAATAGCTTGTGCTGCTCAAGTAGGAGTAAAGAATTACTGCCATGTCCCTTGGGGAATTAAGGAAATGTATACTAGAAGAAGGGGGACACCAACTAAAGAATGAGAACGAGGACAAGAAAGCGGGAATTGCCCATCTTCTTTCTCATTCCCTCCTTATTCTGAAGGTGTATGAGTCTCGTCGGGGAGTTCCTTCCCATTTCCAATTAGCCGTTTTACCGGAAGTGATACTCTCGAATGCTGCGAACGGAGGTCCCGAGAAGGAGGGGACGGCTCGTTTTCAGAGTAAACATCTTCCGTAATTGCTTCCTGGGCGGTGTCCTTTGGATTAAGTGCCAGTTTATTCGCAGTCAGGTGGAAATAGTGAGAATATAAATGAAGAGAGCAACAGTGAAACATCTTCAAGGAGTTGGACAAAGGCTCAATTTCATTGCTAAGTGCGGGAGGCTAGCAACCCGTTTAACCGGAAGAACACGGGAAAATGAAATTGAAATGTTCTCATTCTTCACAACGTATATAAAACCCAGGAAAGTTCAGAAAGCAGAGAGTAACTAGAAACTCGTCGAGACGTTTTGGGGTCAGTTTTCAAGATCTTCTCTTTTCTCTATTATCCGTCAATTTGTCGGTGCAGTGTGCTATAGATGAGATGAGCCGCCTCTCTCAATATGCTAATTCAACTGGGTAGATAATCGTAAAAGCTCCAAAAGTTTTGAGAGCTGGGAACCAAAACTTGAGAGCTAGAAGTGAAAAGTGAAGAGTCATTTCATCCGGAACGTTTCATTTTGCCATTTTGACATTTTGACATTCGCATTTTGGAATGTAGTGGGAATTTGTAATTTGTGATTCTGAGTGAAGTTGAATGGAACGAAATTATTTTATTTTACAGAAAGACTCCACCCGACTAAACTTTGTTTTGAGGAGGTAAACTGGCTCCGCCACCCAGCTTGTCAAATTGAATTTGAGAATTTGAGACTAAGACCAGATCCGGATCTTACTATTAGAAGCAGTGTAGTCTTGCAAAATGAGAATGCGAAGGAAAGGAAAGCGCTGATTCTCTTGCGCACTTGAAGCAGTTAGCAGTTATAGGAGTCAGTAAACGAGTCCATATAACTCGGGGTCGAATGGGATATGGAAGGAAGAAGTGTCGTGACCAACTTTTTGGTAACAGCTGTTGACGTGTTGTTATTCGAGCTCATGTATAGTCAAATTGTATTGACGACGGAGGAGCAGCTTCACCAATTAGACAAACTGACACATATGTTGCGACGAATAGACAATGTACAATACGATGCATCCGGAATAAATTACAAGAGACGACGAAGATGGTATTGGTTTGTTATGTGACTTCTGATGCCCATCACAGTAAAGAACGGGGTCGTGCTGTGCGAAAAACGGTCAGGAATTTATTAAGCGATTAGGAGGGCAGGTGGTAGTGACAGGGCTAAGAAGCTCATGTAGAGAGCACTACTCGAAAAAACGATCAAGGTGCAATGAAGCGTATAATTTAATTGACTGCCAATTTACAAACCAACCATGGATTAAGCAGAAATAAGCCTAAGCTTATAAACGGTGCAATAAAGATTATAAAGAGGGTACAATTTTTAGATATCCAGGAATAAATCGAAACCGCAGAAATACATCAAACAGATTCATGTCGGGATTTCCCGAGACGTTTTCTTATATCTTTTGCAGTACACACGTTCCCAGCACGTAATTGGCACATTTCCGCATTCCGCCACATGTCACTGTCACATCTACGATGGACAGAGCCCTAATCTCATCGCAGAATCTCGCGGATCTCTGACAGCGGGCCTGGAGTCTCTAATTAAGTCATCTTCATAAGGCACCTCATTGATATTTGTTACGTCTTCGTAATTGAGACCTCCCGGTCCCGGAATTTCCGATCCGAGAATGAAGAGGAAGCTCTTGACCGCTGGACCACTTGACAAGTTGCATGAAACTTCAAAGTGACAAAATAATTGAGCACGTAAGTGAAGCTTGTCAGTTGCAGCGCCGCACGTGTCCAGTGGGAAAGGAAAAAGAGAATGAAACAAAGTGCGTAATGCATTTCTCGGGGCTCCATTTCCAACTCAAGTCACAAATATGTATGTAATTGTTTCACAAAGTGAGAGGGAGTTGAAAAGAATTGAAAAAGTGTACTAGTTTTATGGTTGGCACGGGAGAATAGAGAAGATCGGGAAGATTGAGGTTTGAGATGCAGAAAAAGAATTGAGAAAACACTCCAAATTAGGACCAATCATTAGTGTGCGCGAAACCATAAACCTACAGTAGACGCCTCATTAGTTGAGGGCGCCTCACAGGTCTACGGAAAGGTTCTAATCCTACCGTACCCATCTGAATTGTAATTCATTTTACGATCAACTCGCGTGTCGTGCGCGCACGCAAAGCCGCAACCCCAGCCTATCCTCGACCACAGCATGAAACTGCGCGAAAATCGAAAAATGTTGGTGGGCGAATGAAGATAACGGGGAACAATAGTGGCCATCAAAGTCATCAATCCCACCAACCTCCCGGACCAGCGTCATTTCAATTTTATGTTCTTCTCTGTCACCTCCGTCATTTTGTAACTAAGTCATCACACCTCTCCGTCCGCGAGACCATCAAAATTTACGAGCAGTTACATTGCGACAAATTGGTTCGAAGACGAGCGCCGATCAAGATCAGATTTTATCAGATAACTCACTTGGTGGTGGACAACGCGCGAACTTGATTTATAGAAATGAATGGGTCAGAGAAATAAGGACAAAAAACTATGAGTTGGGGGATGATGGTCTCGGGTTGGCAAACCGGATATTTGCAGAGATGGTAGGGGTTAACATAATTTACATAACATACTGTAACGTTATAGAGAGTTAATGTTTATTTGACTTCTGCCAATGTGCATAACCCACACCGACACCTCTCACCACACAGTCGGAACTCATCAAAAGGACAATCCCGGCGGGTGGCGGCTCAGTGTATCCTAATCCGCTTCCGACAACCGCACAGGAAACCGCAGCACGGTCAAGTGTCGTTGCGTAATTAGTGATGCTCTTCCTCTGTACAGTCCTCGTGTTATTTCTTGGTCACATGCATATTATTCATTCAGTTGCAATACAAAAGAAAATGCACCGTTCATCAGAACAGTCGTCTGTTAACGGGAAATATGGTGCACGAAGAACCGCCAATTTAGTCTGAGAACCTGTGAAGCGGTAGACATGGCAAAAACAATTCACACCTGCTGCTCAATGGGTGCACAATAAATGAAGCTGTTGGATTTGACAGGTGTTTGGCAAAACATACAATTAGAACTGTCAGATTGTACCTTTGTTGAACGAAACAGAATTCCGTGTAGGGTGAAGGTAGGAATTTGGGATTTGAGCTGTCAGCAGAGAATGGGCTCCTGTGCCTCTCAGGAGCACTTCGAGGGACGTGATTGAAAAAAAATCCGAGTACAAACAAGAAACAAACGGGTAAGTGTAAGTGACAATGTTTGTTCCACTCGATCATTGTCAACTAAAAAATTGAGGGACAGCCCGGAGAAAAAACATTGTGAAGTAGGTAATCACCATTGTTCGTAGCATATACCATAGAAAACACAAACTGATGATTGAGGAGAATAGAAGCAACTCTGATTTAGTGAATGAGTACAGGTGAAAAAGATGCCAACGGTAGTCGTACATGGTCTGAAAATTCTTCAAACTGCAAAACCTGAAAATTTGTGCTTCTTAGCCCAATTCTCCATAAAAGGGAAGAATTGGTTGATCCTTTTCGCCACGGAGAGGCGAAGCACGTGAAAAGGAAAAGGTTTTTGGTCCGGCCATGGACCACCCCAAAGTCTCCAGGTAGAGAGGAGCCGTCTGGGGTTGGATCAGAGTCTCCAGGTAAAGAGGAGCCGTCTGAAC